>JAHLJT010004567.1:92433096-92718096 GCA_031308135.1 Acheta domesticus | reverse complement strand
TATGAAATAATATAAATAAATAAGAAATTTATAAATGAAAAGATATAAATCAAACAAGTATCTGGTTTTCGTCCCTCTTACCACTCCCTACACACAGTACAGATTGCGCTTGTGATTGTTTGATTTACAATGTGGACAAAATAACACTAATATTAAATTGCAGTGTCTTCACGATTGCCACAATGGTAAGTCCTTCAGGGAAACTAACAGGACGGTTAATGTTAGTGCTTTGTAAATTGAACTAAGATGATAAAACTGTTAAAAATTACTTGATTCTCTTTCTGAAATTAGAAGACGGCGAAAATAAGAACTAATTTGCATCAAGGATAACTGTAAAAGTATTGTTTGTTCCTGTGCTCAAACCCATCAATTAAAGTCCATTCTTTCCCGACTAAATACACCAACACGATCTCGTCTTTTCCTGGAGATTCCAGAAGGAAACTGCTTGGAGCGCAGAGCAACGGAAACGCGGGCGCGGCGGCGTCACGACCCAGAGGGACGGCGCACGCGAATTGGGCAGAGGGCGCGCGCAGGAAGGCTGTCGTGGAGGCAGAGCGAGGCCCAGAGGACCTCTACGCAGATCGCGCGATTACGAGATGACTCCGTGCTACGGGGACAACCGTTCTGGGCGAATAAAACGCAGTCACGACTCAGCCCGCCTAAAAGTAGAGAAACGCGACAGAAAAAGTAAGAAAGGAAAGAAGGAAAGAAACAAAGAAAGGTTGCGATGAGATGTGTTGGAGGAAGTGGTGGGTAAGGAAGAGTGATGAGTCAGAAGGAGGGGAGAGAGGAAGTGAGAGAGTTTGAGAGTTTGAGTTGTTCTTTTCTGACATTTTTAAATACATATCCTTCTCGACTGTACATCGTGGCAATCTATGCTTTAGGAAGGCAATATATACAGAAATATAAAAATGTTTGTGGGGAATATAAATAATACAAACATCAAATTATCCATTTTTTACTTGCCGAACTAGGTTTCATAACCCCCTCAATTATATCTGGTTACGGGCTAATTTAAAAGCAATTTTACTTGAAACATTTGATTCTATCTAATTGCATTGAGGAACAAATTGTGTACCTATATAATTCTAAGGAAAATATTGTAGCCCAAAAATGCATCGAGTTTCCTTCATAAATACAGAAGCGTGAGCAACAAAAACTACGAATACTTCCGCATTTCTAAACGATATACATCAAATTAGATTGTGAGAAAAAACGCGCGGCATTTCGTATTGATCTTGTGTCACGATTAAGTAATCGATTCACGATCTGATTTACGTAGCTATCGCTGCCCTGCCAGAAAGGCTGATTCAGATTCGAATTACGACACGGTTCGTGGTGCGATTCACGGTTCGATTCTCGATGTACCTCACGAACGGTGCTCACGACCCGAGCGTCCGAGCTCGAACTCGGTGAGAAGAGTCTCTAGCCTAGTTTGAATTTTTTTCGTAGTGAGGAATTGAACGTAGTGTTCTAACTAATCATACACAAATCTACCGACGACCTGTGGTAGAGGTAAAAGCGTTTGACTTCCAATACTGGGACCGGGATTCGAATACCGCTCAATCCATTTTCAGAGGATTTTATGGTGGACAAAGCGCGTTCGCGTCAGATTTTCTGGAGGTTCTCTCGTTTCCATCCCTCTCATTCCGCCATTGATCCTTCATCATGTCATACTATCTTCATAATTGACATCTCATCAAAACCATTCGCTAATTGCAGGTGTGGCCATAAGGCTTAAGCACTGGTATAAAAATAATCTTACATAAATCGGGCCACTTGCGATTTATTGGATTTTGAATTCGAAACATAATTATTAAATATTACTCTGCCATAATAATAATAATTATTACTATAATAATTATTATTACTATAATTATTATTATTATTACTATTATAATAATACCCACGCGGCTAGCTTTTGGTCAGCGTGCTCGCTTTCCCCTAAGCGGCCCCGGGTTCCATTCCCGGTCAAGGCACGATTATAGTGTGTATTTTCCTTGCAATGTCCCAGTATATGTTGCTATGTGACGATGAGAAAATTCACTTCTCAGGTTGAGAAGACCGGAATACGGTGTGGGGATGCTAACCACACGCACTCCCTTAACCCAAGACCGCAAGGCAGAGACGTCGCGTCGCCGGTAGGCCTGAGCCCGTTCAGGGGCTGTCGCGCAAAGACACACACAAATTATAATAATATTATTATTATTATATGATTATCACATCAATAACCAGTGGTTGGACATTTGGGCGGTAGAAATTTGGGAGAGAGGAAAAGCTATATTTTAGAACCCAGAAACTAGTAATGAACGCAAGTGACTTTGACAGGATATGCATCCCTATTTTATAGGTCCTAGACCACAATTGATTTGAATATATGTTAGTGTTTGCCAAATGGGCAAAATTGATTTTATACGAGAAAGTGTTCTAGAAAAGACAAAATAAACAAATATAAGATTAACCAATGGGAGACAATGAATCTTTCTCTAGCTCATATGTCAACAAGTTCAACCATTAAAAAAATCTCTTTTGGATAAATAGTAAATTACCTAGTCGTAAGGGACTACGGAGACTGCAGTACATTCAAAAGCTCTCTGGGACATGCGCGACTAAATTTTAAATCAACTTTCCAAGAATTCTTGTGGTAGATGGAACTGATATACGTAATTTTTCGTAAGTGTCCTTTTAGAGAATTTTTAAATAATTTTCTTTATGAATTTGAATTTCTACAAACATGGAAAATGAACAAAAAAAATAAAACTGCAGAAATAAAATGAATTACATTTATGTCTGATATTACAATGAAATGCGAAAAGGTTTTTTGTCCTTTTTAAATATTAGCAAAATTAACATCTTCAAATAAGAGTTTTTTCAAATGAACACCTTAATTATTAAATCACAATAATAATAATAATAATAACAATAATAATAACAACAACAACAACAATAATAATAATAATAATAATAATAATAATAATACAAAGAGGTATTAATATACGGATTTTCTCTTAAATGTAGAAGTTAGCTAAAACTTGTCAGTAACTGTGAATAGGAATACAAAATGAATATGACACACATAAGCACGGAAAAAGTAACTGAAAAATAAATATTAAACGTTTGGAATCTAAGTATTGTGGTATCAGTGTTTATTTGTTATACGTAAGTGGATGGTCAATGTCTGTATTAATATTTTACAAATTTGCTTTCGAGGATGGTTTTAAAACTATTAACATTTATTAGCTATGAAATAATGCTAAACATTTCTTGCTCACGCAAGGGTCTTGGATCGTAAGTTGTGACATTCGCCCTGGTACAATTAACTATGCAAGTAACATGTGAAAGGATGTACTCGAAAAGGGAGACGTCGATTTCAATCTACATTTTTTATCCAGCCGCCATCTTGAAGTGTGCTTCAACAATAGACGACAATTCAAGGGAGGACATCCATCCCTCCTGCCGTATAGCTTAATTAAAAATCGTTTCCTGTTTTGGCCGTATGAGCGATGCGTTATACAAGTAAATAAAACGTAAGTGTGGAAGATGTTCTGAGTTCCTCTTCAGCGTCGTCAATTGATTTCGATCGTAATCGGATAGTTCAAAGGCGGGCGTAATTAAAATATCCATCAAAATAAATTAACTAGTAGCTACCAACTCAAAAAATGGTATGTTATCCTTCAAACATCAAAAATACTTAATTTCCTAATTACATCCAGAAGAAGAAAATAAGTGAGGAGAACTTTTCTCCCTTCCCTCCCCTGAGTAACCGCCAATATTACCCAAAAACGTTACCCCAACCGAAGTAGAAATGAAGGAGAAGAAGAGGCGCAGAAGTGAGATTTTTCTTCACTCCCTCTTGCAGAATACTTATGAATTCATTACATGCATTTATTCAAAACACAGGTACTTGTTCTCCCACCGAAACTCTCACGGTAGTTGCATGTTTCACTCATTGTGGAAAGCAGCCTAGCTAGAGTGCATGTTGACGTAACGACGGCCATAACTGTGTTGTTGCACCAGACTCTTACATAGGAGTGTGGAAAATGCAGATGCAGAGTCGCAATAGACAGAAAACAGTATGTTAACCTGTTCGCACATTACTTCCTTTCCCCAAAAAGTCTATTTCTTGCAGCCAAGGAAACAAATAAAAAGTATTAGAAAACAATTAAGAGTAAATTGTCTTCACCATACGTGTCAAACTCGCAATTTAAAATTTGTACGGCATTTATAACCGACTCACGAACATGTGAACTATGTTTTCCAAGAAAAAAAAGTTACAAAGGAAAGAATAATTATCGTGTTTCACCAGTGTTGACATGGTTGCATGTCTCCTATCTATTATCGCGAAAATATTGAAGTGAGAAAAAATTAAATGAGCAATAAATCATTTGCGAGAGAAAGGACAATTCATATCCGGTATCTAGGCTTGTTTTTAGTAGGGGCATTGTTCATAATGCGACTAAAAAGAGTTGACAATGAGAATATAAGTAATGTTCGTGTTCATAATAGTGGTGGCGGGAATCATAGTATTTGTATATGCACTGATTTACACGTATACTGGTATTTCTTGGAATAGGATAATTGAATAGTTTTAATAATGATGGAAATGCTGGTGTTTCAAATGAAAGTCTACATCGAATATGTTCTGCATATTATCATGTGAAATAGCACAGATGGGATTGATGAGACACACATGCTTAAATATGTCCGCAAGAAATTATATTAATGATAATCTTGGAAGGGAAGAGGATTAAAGTGAAGTAAATACGAGTATATTCTAAAAAATACGTGAGAGAGAGTATCAAGTGAGGAGATATCGATGAGTGATGAATGATGCATCAGTGCGCGAGTTAAAGATTCTTATATTCCAATTACGATGAAAGAAAACAACGTACAAAGATGGTCACAAAAAGCGATGATTAATTATTATTAAGAATAAAGAACGAAGATAATGAGGAGTGATAAATATTAGTGATGAAAAACAAAGATTAATAATGGCAGTACCAGGATGAACAGAAAGCCTTTGGTATCTATGTCATTCGTGAGATACCAAAGATGTCAACGTGACTGACATGAACACTGCCGGAAAGTCTTCGGGGCGGGACCGCCTGTGTCAACTTGGACGGCAATAGCGCTGGCGTCAGGAGTAATGACGGCAACGGGCTCTATCGACCGCGGGCGGCCCGCCGATCGACCTACGCTAGTTACGTAAATAGCGGGATCGTTAGACGCATTCAAGGGCCCCGCGGGCGACGGCGGCGAGACACGCGCGCGCGCGCTTCCAGGAACCGGGGCAACAGGCGGCGGCGCCGCGGGGTCACGACCGCGGCCGCGGCACGCCCGTGACCCGCCCCCCCCCACCCCGCCGGCCCGCCCGCGCCCTTGCACGCCCACCCGCGCGGCCACCGCCGGCGCCAGCCGCCCCGCGTGCGCCCCACCGAGCGGTTGCGCGCTCCGAGCAACTGGACGGGCAAAACACCTTTTCCCGCAGGGCAGATTGAGTGGAATGTGCGGGCGGATGGGAGTGCCATGCTCATATTCAGTGAGACCAACCACAAGAGGACTCTACGAAAGTGGTGTCAGTAACGGTGGTGCTGTTGACGACGTTGATGTTGACGACGTTGACGGTGGCGATGACGGGAACGATGACGCTGGTGACGACGGTGATGATGATGGTGATTGATAATGACTGTGACGACTGATGACAGGGACAATAGTAACAGAGGAAATGAGACGTTGAGGTGACTGCAAGAGTTGCTTAGTGAAGACCAAATGTCTGTACCTGCAAAGGGAGGAAGAAGACGGACAAGTAGACTACGACAATGCGTGATATAACATTGAATAACCAAGAGAACTGCTGGTCACGTCTACCTTATTTCTTTATGATATTTCTTCTTGGGCGACACCGTGAGAGATGATGCAATGGCACAACGGTACACACATTTTTGAGAAAAATACAAGAGCCTAATCTTTCGATATAGAGCATTTCATTAGCCTAAAATTATCAGCTGTCTTTCTTTGTGTTCTATTGTTGTGTGTTAGACAGTTTTATGGGCATAGTTGATGAAGGTGTCTTCATTGTCAATCACGAAGGAAAGCGAGAAGGCTACTGGAACGGTGGAAGGAGTTCTTTTTTCTTTCCATCAATTCAAAGTTTCTTTGAAACATTTCCCACCCCCCAAGTTATATCCCTTTGATAACATTGGACATTGTTAAACAAACGTATCCCTCATAGTAAAATGTAATTGTATATAGATGACAGATGCAAATTCTGAGTAACCTTGCTGCTTTACGAACGTAGCGGTGGTGGAACATACACTGTCAAGCCGTGTTCGTGTCGGCAGACTCGCAGATTTTTGCGCCATTCGAATATTTGTTTATCATTTCTTAATCCACTGTTCGTATTCAAGGTTATGGTGTGACCAATGGATATTGAGAGGTTTCAGTTAAGCCCCGCCTTTCAAATCCTAGCTACATTATACGTACTGGTTTTCATCAAACGCTGCTTTTGTTCACTATTTTATCAAGTTAAAAAAATCATTGCCGAAACCCGGGATCGAACCAGGGACCTTTAGATCTTCAGTCTAACGCTCTCCCAGCTGAGCTATTTCGGCTACGCAAAGCTGTCCTCCTCATGAATACTAGAAAATAATTTTGTACATTAATTCATCCAGAATGACTGGAGTTAATAAAGAAGTAATTCCTATCGCTTAACCTACATCTATCGTCTGAGCGCTACGATTAGTTCTGCGATACACGTGGAAAGGTCAACTCCATTCTTGTTCTAAGGGCTAAAAATAGACATATTTCTACAAATGTAGTGTCTTTAGGTGCAGGTCGCACTTTGCTTTCATTTTATACCATAATTTTTGTAAATGAAATTAAAAGTAGAAAAAAACGAGATCCAATTGTTTATCTATGTTTTGTATTTGATGGTTTCGGTATTTGATGGTTCCGATTGTATATAAAATCATTTATTTCTACACATGTTAAGATTTAAAAATATTGATGAAAAAAGGGAATTTGAAAGCAATTTATAAACAACAAATTTTTAAGTAACATTTCAAATTCTTACAATAATTTGCACTCATAACTTTCATTTACAAAATAATTGCAAATAAAAAATACCTGTGCCACACTTTTTATGTTGCAAATATTATGTTTAAATATTTCAATCATTGCCTAATGAAATTTTATTTCAGTTGTTTGAAGAGATTTGGTACTATTATGCAGAAATAAGTCGCTCAGAAAATTCATGAGGTCTATTTTAATACAAATTTGAGTCGAACTTACATTCCAAAATTTCCATATTATTTAGAATTAAATTACAATGCGCACTACGTTGGTATGATTAAATTATTTGCTACTATGGTAATGCGAGGTAGTAAAAGGTGCTTATGTCCTTTACAGGCATAACATGAAACTGGTTAAAGGAGAACTCAGAAAGTTATAAAAGGACGGACGTGAAAGTATATTCACAAAGACATAATCCTTTCACCAGTATAACGTTGCTCGTACAAGGGTATCCGCATATCAACTCGTAACTAAAATACATAAATCGGTCACATTTGCCGTCTTTCTATTGATTAGCTATTTTTGGCGGAGACATATTTGAACACAAAATTTTCATACTTCCATTCCAAGAAGAAGAAAACTTTGGAAATTAAAGAATTTCGTGAATATGTACAAGTTTAGGAACATTAGGAGAACAATCAAAACCTACGTCCTCAAATGTTTTTTATGTCCCCTTTAAAACAACTTGTAGGGTTTCGTAACACCGCCTTAAAATGACCTCCAGCACTTCTTGAGTTTAACAAGTTACTTAATACAAAAATCGGTGAATTTTTTACAATATATTTAAACTGTTCTTTTAGATTTGACCATAAGATATATAATTGATTAAATTTAAGATTTACTTTGAATTAAAAAGTTTAATATAATCATTATAATATTATTATTATTAATCATTTTATATTATTATTATTAATCATTTTATATTATTATTAATCATTTTAATATAATCATAATCCACGAGGAAGAAGTGGGTGCGTTCTCCATAGAATTACAAAACTAGGCAGTGCATGAAACATTAATTACGGAAATAGTTAAATGTAGCAATTTCTTGTAATTAAGATTTTCATTCAAATATATTTCATTGAAATATTCAGGGTGTCCGGGGAGGAAACGTCGAAACTTCGAAAATAAGCTCTTAAGACTATTCTGAGCATATTTTGTCTTATAAACTACGTGGGTATTCCGAATGGTTGGGCGGCAATGAGCACTCAAAATTTTGTTTGAAAAAATGATTTCTAGGCAAAAATTTGCATTATGGAAGCACAGAAACACTTCAGAAACAGGTAAATTGTTTATTATTTACACAAGAAATGAATATATTTGCTCAGACATAAAAATTAAGCGAGAAATAAAAAAGCAGTCGCATGGTATAAATTGGGTGCTTTTTTATTTCTCGCTTAATTTTTCTTTCTGAACAAATGTATTCATTTATTTTGTAAATAATAAACAACTTATATGTTTCTAGAGTGTTTCTATGCTTCTGTAATGCAAATTTTGCCTAGAAATCAATTTTTCAAATCAACTTTTGAGTGCTTACTGCGACTCAACCGTTCGGAATATTCACGTAGTTTATTAGACAAAATATGCTTAGAATTGTCTTAAGAGCTTATTTTCGAAGTTTCGACGTTTCCTCCCCGGACATCCTTTTCAGATAAAGAAGCATTTTATGAATGGCAATACTTTTTTCGTCCCAGTATGGTTTATTTCAGAAACAACATAAGTCAACTATATTTGTTAGTAAAAAATAAAAAATAGAATTTAACTCTTTGCTAAATGAGACAATAATTCTATATAATACGCGGAAAACGACTTCTAAAGAATTGACACAATGTTTCTGACAAATACAGCCGCATTAAAAGGTTTTTGTCCGTACTGAAAAGTTACTTGTCAGTGACTTATGTTGTATCTGAAATAAGCCATTTATTTGACCTACTGAGTGTTACATCTTCCGTTCAGATACCTAGTAACCTGAATCTCTCAAAATTTGAGTTGCTGTAGCCTTAGAATATTATATCGTTTAATTTCCCAACCCATAATTATTTCCCTTTCTAAATGACTACAAAGAGCCACTGTGCAAGCACGCTGGCGATGGCTGGGGAGGGGTGCGGCCGCGGGCGGGGGAGGGGTGCGGGTGGGAGCGCGGGCAGGGACGCAGGCGAGGGCGCGGGCGAGGGCGTGGGCGAGGGCGTGGGCGCGGGTGGTGGGGCGGGGGAGAGGGTGCGGGCAGGGGGGCCAGGGGCGCGGGCGGGGCGCGGGCGGGGAGGGGGCGCGACGGGGGCATGGGCGGGGAGGGGGCGCGAGCGGGGGCGTGGGCGGGGAGGGGGCGCGGGCGGGTGCGCGGGCGGGTGCGCGGGCGGGGGCGCGGGCGGGGGCGCGGGCGGGGGCGCGGGCGGGGGCGCGGGCGGGGGCGCGGGCGGGGGCGCGGGCGGGGGCGCGGGCGGGCGACGCAGAGGGTTGGGCAGGGGCGCGGGCGGGGGCGGCGGCGCGGGCGGTGGTAGGGGCAGTGGGGTGTTCGCGTGGGAGTGTGAGGCGCCGCGGCAGGGGCGGCACGCGGGCGGCGCGAAACTTGCTGCGCGCCGCCGCCGCCGGCGTGCCGGGCGGGCTTCGATCGCCGCCCCTCGCGCTCGTGTGCCGACGAGATACAACGAAATGCTTGCACGGAATGCGTGACGTCTTGCCGTTCTTCTTCGTCCTCTAATCTGCCCGCGGAGGCGGACTGACCTACTTACGGATTTTCGGCGTTTCTTTTGTGTCGGCAGCGCGGCGCCACGTGGGGATTTGATACCGCTCTGTGCTGAATGGATCTGTTCAATTCGTGTGAATGTTTTATGCAGCTTTTATGTGTTGATGCCGCGTACGTTGATGGTTCTCTGATTGTTACATTTGTTCATTTATCATTTGAAGCTGCATGGCACTGGTCGAGTGCTTTGAATGCCTATGTTCAATTAGGATTCGTAGAAGAATTAATGTAAAAATATATTCCTGGAGTAGATGAAATCGAAAAAAAAATTACTAAACGATATTTTTATCACATTACTTGCCGAGGTCAAATGAAAAATGCAACATGCACAGCAGTATGTTGTTCACAATCAAGAATTAAGAATAAATAATAATTTTAACAAATCAATAACAATTTATTTATGCCAGCAAAATAAGAAAGAAAACTGAATTGGCGATTTCTGTTCAACATTTTCTACCCAACTGCAGGATACGAATGTTTGGAGATAATTACTCACGCTGTCACACTCTCGGTTGTGTTCTATTAACTTAATGCTAACAAACGATGGCAGTAACGACTGTAGGCTGCGCCAAGGGATATTTAAGAAATGCTCTTTGTCGGCACAAATGGACGAAGGATTGCATCATATGACACCCTTCCAAATTGGTGCTCTTTCTTCAGCTCATTTGAGCGTCACTAAAGTTTTGTTGGTTTTAGTCGTTAGCATATGCAGACGGCAATCTCCCCTTTATCGCGTGGACTTCTTCTCTTTGTCTACATTAAGAAGCACTATTTAAGTAAGCGCTTAAAAAGATCTGATGACTTCATTTACAAGTAAGAGAAGTATTTAAAGAAGATTCGAGATTTTAGAAAAGGGATAATCTCTGTAAACTATTGCAAAGAACTAACTGATTCTATTAAGTCGCCTTCCCTTCTCGCAACTTGCGAGAAGATATTTCAGTTTCTTTTACATTAATTATGGTTTTCGATTATGTATTGCCGTTCCCACTATTACAATACTTGTGACGGAAAAGGCGACTGAGAAGATGAAACATAAATTTCTGAAGATGTTAAGGGTATTAATAAACACAATATGAGTAATAAATTTTATAATCTTATTTTGACTCCAAATTCACAACATAAAGCTTTTCATAAAAATCCAACATGTTCTTGGAAATCAATATTTTAATTCATTATACGACGTACTATATACATTACAAGTAAATTTGCACTGACATAAACTGATTCACAATAATTACGAGATAAATAAAATAATGTTAAACGACATGTAAGTGCGGAAAATTGTTCATATAACTATGTTCATGCCATCATTTTTTTTTAAATGTATTTTTGAAAAAAATATACATTACCTCGCGTCAAAAAGCACTGTCAGAGGAGGTCAGCGCAACTACGGATAAAGGAGTATAAAATAGGGAACACCAATGTCGAGTTTAGTAGTCTTGGACGATAATATTAATGACTATATACGTCATTCTTAAACTTTCACAACATAAAAGTTTCTATTACCTCCATAGGTTACTTATCATATTTCAAAACATTGTGGTGGTCGAGGTTATAACAAAGGACCATTAACCATTTGACCCAGTGGAGACTATTTTTGTCCGCAGACTTTATTTTGGCGAGAAGCGGAGAGAAAACAGAAACCTACTGCCAGATTCTGGCACAATCTCCACTCATTAAAATTCAAGTTCATTTAAACCTCTCAGCAACGAATCTCGACTCTTATTCTTAAACCCACTGGAGACATAATGAGCTAATTGCCTTCACCGCCCCCTCGCCCAGCGCGCAATCCAGGGGGCCTTGACCGGTCGTAAAGCGAGCGGCACGGCGCCCCGCGGAGAGATTCCGTCGTAATACGGAAACAACGCCCATAAACCTAATCTAGGCCTGCAACAACGGCGGCGGCAGCGGCGACGGAAGATTAAGTGGGCCGCAGTCGGTGGAGACGTTTTATCGCGCAAAACTCCCCTCGGAACAGAGTCCGCGAAAGTTGGCCCCGTCGCATGGCGAATGACGAAGGACCTTGCCGAGCGGACGAGAAGCGCAGAAACAAATGTCGGGTACGGTTTGTTAAGACAGGAGGAGGTTGTTGAGTCAAAATAGCCTTCATCAAGTGACCAATAAAACACATGGCTGTGATCTGTAAATTAGTATTCAATTCTTCTTTTTTTGAAATATCAATTTCGCATAATTCAATTTGATTGCATTTTGCTTTAAACTACTGAAATCTAGAATAGATTGAATTTAGCCAACGTTAATTTTAATGTACATTTTATAGCTTTAAATACGATTCTACAGCCATACGGATATCGACTTTTAAGACTGATCTATTTTGGATCATAATTTGAAGTATTTTGTTAGATCAAAATATTAGTATTAAACTCAGACGATTTGGACTTTAAATCATAAAACTGAAATGTTGGGTCTTTGTGATATTCTAGGCGCCTCTACTTTGATTAGAATATGGCAATAGAACATTAAACAAACAAGAAACAAAACACAAAAAAGATAATGTCGCGTACAGGATAATGAGCTCATAAATATTTGAAAGTACGCAATTACTCAAACCAATAACCTTTATTGGTTTTAAAATATGGCAGTAACATTTTCGATGCGTCTTTTTTTCAGGAACGTATAGTAAACACTTCTAGATGAAGAAACCTAATCGGGCAAGAACCCGTACGCAGTATTCTTACTGTCAGCAAACCTCAGCGACAATTCATTATTATACAATAATGTATTAGGAGAAGGTGCTGAAGACAACAGATTTATCACTAAATTGCTTCTATTTTATTTCAAGTTTTGTTACTAATCCATTTGCTCTGCTGGTACCCTTGACTTAAGCATGGGTTTTCAGTACAGTAGCTCACTTTCCACAATTCTAATAGAAAGATGTACAGAGCCGTATTAACGTAACCACTGCCAAGTTTCCCTTACTCATTCCAAAAATAATCCATCATCATCGATGCGTGTCACTTAGCAAAACTATGTTTTTTCCTTTAATTATTGAAGACTAGTTTAGACACATCAATTAAGAAATCCGTGAAATAATGGAACAGGGAAACGTACCTCAGACACAAATATTGGAAACAAAAAAATATCGTTCACTCTGAATCAGAAAAGCATGTGAGGTTTCTAATCAATACGTTCGATATTCTACATACTTCCACCCCTTCCACGCCATTTAACATCCCTCCGCGGTATCTTCCGTCCAATTTAACGTCCTTCCGCAAGTTGCGGGGCTGAATGTCCGCGTAGAGCGCGGGGCTCAAATCCTTGAGCATGGGGGTGGAGTGTGCGGGGAGGCAGGAAGGGAGCCAGCGTGCATGGAGCCCGAAGCATGATTTACAGCCGGTGCGATGCGCAACGAAGATACCACCCGACAAACCGGGACAAGGGCTACCCGAGCCTCGAAGATATATTTCCCCCAGCCGTTGTGAGCCGGTGTGGATCCCGTGAATACGGCTCTCTCTTGGAGTCTTGATGCTGGATATTTTAGGACCGTAGGTGCCTTTTCGTTTCTACAGGCTTTTGTGTGCATATAATTCATATAATCCTTTGGTTTCTGGAGGATTAATTTAAAGTTTCAAATGAGTCTTTTCTCCCCTTTACTCTTTTATTTCCGTAAATTTACAAACGTTTTTGGTCACGTCTATCACGTAGGAATAGAGTAAAGGTGAGTCAAAATAGCATCTCTGGATGTCTAACAAAGCCTTTGGATGTTTTGGATTGAGAAATTATCAGTAAGCTATTAGAAGTGTTTCAAAGATAAAGCAAAATCCCGCAAGCAGATTACCGAAACATTAACTCCACATATTATTAAGACGCACACAGGTGTCACAAGTTAAATATGAAGTAGTCTATTAATGGTGTGATTACGACACTATATATTTTCTTCTTTTGCCTTTTTCCCGTTGCTACGGGGTCGGCGCTAATGGATGCGGGCTCAATTTTTTATTAATTTTTCCGTCACTCCAATTTTGTACAGATTTGGCAATGTTTTTTACGGCCGAATGCCCTTCTTGACGCCAACCACAAGGGACGCACAAGCACAATATACATAGACAACACACACAACTACTGAAAAATATTTTTTTTATCGTAAATGAAATGTATCTAAGTCAGAAAAACTGGAGTACCAATAATAACAGTTTATTTGAGCTTTCAGTTTTAAAAAAAATCCACCAACCAAATCGTACAATGAAACAATGCCAGGTTAGACCAACTCGCGAGATGAAAAATACCCAGTCCGTAAGTCATTCACAGTGTCACAAATTGATGAGCTTAACCACCTAAAGTTTCACAAGAGTAAACAAAGTACTAAGCATAGTCGGCGTAGCAGAATCCGTTAAGGTGGCTCCACACATTCGGCATTCGCCGAGCAGCGAGCTACAGGTGGTCCGATTCCGAGCAGCTGATGTGTTCGGCGAATGTTCGCTTCCCTTGACGTGTCCAAAAGACCGACACGCGATGGGTAGGGCGAGCACCGAATGTTCGTCACTTGGCAAATAGCAAGCGACCCATCCACACTACTCGGGATTCGGCGAGCGGTTGCTCGCTGTTCGCCGAATAGCGAATGTGTGGAGCCGCCTTTACAAACACTATGGCGTACTCGATCACATTTCAAATCTAGTCTGCCTATCGGGCGCCGGGCAGTCCTTTATAAAGGTGTCGCCGCTGGTGGCCTAGACTCGCGCCGACGCGGGCGGCTTGATACTTGTTGAGGGCGCATATTGCTGTGCCGACTTCCTGGCTTCAATATACAGCGCGCGCGAACTTGAAAATCCGCCATGCTTACAACAATAAACACTTGAGAAGTCGTCACAACAAAAGACTCTGAAACCTTGAAAAACTGTTTAAGTATTTAAATGTATGTTAGAAGAGACTAGAGAAAGTTTCTTTCGTCAACTAATTAGATTTCAAAATATAACTTTAAAAAATAGCTTTGTGCTGAAGTCTATGTACGCAAACGAACCCAAGAAATCTAATATACAGTAAACTTTATTCTAAAGTACCTTTTGAAGGAACAGAAAACACGTTTCAAAGATTGTAAATTAAACTAGTCATATCTTTTCTTAAACCAAGGCAGTACAAGATTTTAAATGAAGGACAGAAGAATAAAAAGACGAGCGAATGTAATGAAAGAGAATTACGTCTTTCTGTATTTGAGTTTTCACATCTTCAGAACATTATTAAAGTACTCTATAATTACGTTATTTGGCAAGAGAAAACCGTTCTAATGTCGACGAGATGAGCAGTCATAAATATTGCATTAGTTGCACAGCAACAAGTTTGCTCATTAAGAAAAAGAAAAGAACATGGCAACATATTTAATATTTCATGATTAATTGGGTGTTTTAAATGTAATTGTAATGAAATAGATGAAATTATTGAGGAAAATAACAGGGTAAACGCAGAATAATTTCTCATCTTTAAAGACTAATTACTGCAACTTTGCACTTACCGAAGTGATTTTTATGCTATGACCTTCTGTTCTAAACCAAAACCCTCTTGTGTCCATACTAAGAAACGAAACCTAAAATTTTGTTTTCGATAGCCACTCATCTCGGTAGTCTACGTGTCTAAAAATATTGATTCAGAAGCTAATTCAGAAATTGACTTTGAGAGTGTTATATTTACGTGACACATTGAATGGTAATTTTTATGACTGTCATTTATTACTATTAACTATTATTATAGTTATTATTATAATTTAGTTACGTGTTATTTTTATCTTTAACCAGAAGATAAACTTAAAAAAGTGTTCTAAGGTTGGGGTTAAACCAGGAAATACATATTACTCGCTAGGCTGCCAGTCGTCCACGAAAGGAGGATAGCGTCTCCAGCTTCATGACGACATTCGGCTTTTTCGCCATTGCTTTGCATCTTTGATTTGTGGCTTATGGTTCCAGCGAACGATGCAGACTCTGGGAAAACGTAGAACGCTCTCCGAAGATTTAAATAAAACCATCGAAAGACATCTATCTCATAAATTCTCGTAACAGAAAAAACACGAGCAGAGAGGGTTGAGTTGATTTCTTGTTTGTCTACTTCGTTCCGTTAGGTTGCACATAACCTGTGTTTTGTTTGGAAACTAGAATGGAAAATCTCACATTCTTACTCTTTAGTAGAGATAGAAAATGGAAAAAGATAAGAATAATTCTTTTTTATTTTCTTTACTCTGATCTTTAATTACATTTACTCGCATACTTTAGTTACATTACTTAATTATTTCTTCCAAAATATTCATAAGGATAGTCTCTGGAGATTTCATAAAATAATTTTTGTCTCCATTTTGTTCCCAATTATTCCTTGACAAATTTGTTGAGTTCTAAAACATCTCGTACTTCATATACAGACTGCGTTAGTAGCTACTCTTTGTGCCAACCTGCTTTTTAAATAGGGGAAGTATTACAAAGAGAAAATAATTATCCCCAATGTAACATTTAATGACAAACAATCTAGTTTCTTGTCTACGAGTATAAAGAGTATTTTTTTAAAATTAATTATTTATGTTCGAGTGATATCTCTCTATAGATATTACAATTTTGAGAATGTTTTGGGTATCAAATAATGTTAAAATATTCTTCTAATTAAAACTGCTTCTATTAATATATATGGTTGTTTGCATATTCTAGTGCTTTTTAAGTTTTTCTGCTGTTCACGTTATTGTAACTCTTCACGAGATGGCTTCATTGTTGCTGGGCGTTGCCGTGTGTCGCGGGACGGGGTCGAGCAGGACAGGAGGAGCGGGCGAGGCGGGATGTAGACGGGCCGAAACTAATGCTGAGCTAAAAGATGACTGCGAGGGGGAAATTCCGGCATGAGAACACCAGATCGTAGAAGCGCTTATGGAACGGGAACGCGGTGGCGCTGACGGTAATACCGATAGTTTTCCTTCAAAATGAATTATTTTAAATAAATCTACATTAACACAAAATTTAAGACCAAATGATGACGTAACTTTCGAACTCGTAAACTTTCCAAAGAAGTATGTGCACAGCAACTAATTGTGATAAGAAAAATTTTCGTTAGCCTTCATGAAAGTAGATTCGAAAAATACTTAAAGGTTAGTTAGTGTAAAAAGCAATTCTGAAATTTAGCTACTTTTGTTTTGCAACCAATCTATCTACCATGTCCATAAAAGTGGGTTTGTTTACACTGCATCCTTTTGCGAAGGGAGCAGTGACACATCTTGGGTAATATAAATCGTGACGACTCGATTCAACGAATCGAACGTTGCCGCCCATACCGCTCGACTGGCGGGCCGCCAACTTACCAAAGAAGTTCGGTCCACAGCCAGCAAACTTTTCGTTGCTCTGCGGCATGGCATCTGCACGAACAAGGAATCCTAGAAAGCAGCATTAAATATTACCTATGAATAATAGATATTAACTGAAAATACAATATTACATGAAGATTGAAACATTAATTATTAATTTACATAAGAAAATGTATAAAGCGTCGTACATTATAAGGGGAAACATGGCTTTGAGTTTCTGATACGGAGATCGTGTCGATTGTGATAGAGGTGCAGGCAGTGGCTGTGGTAAGTTAGCAAAAATGAATTAACTGAAGTGGAAATATGAAAAACAATTATTCATTGATACTAAAAAATACAACTTAGTTAAAGCGGAGATGAGGTGTATATTGTGTAGAAAATACCGGTATTTCGATATATCCGTTTTACTTTCAGGGGGATGGGGCATTATAGGCAAACAGTTTCGTCTCACCCAACGCCGTTAAATATCCATAAACTCCTCCACATTCTACAGTGAAGAGGAGTAAACAGTGAAAGGCAGTGAAGAGCAGAATACATTAATTCATCATACATCAACCGTCATACCTCTTTTCATTAAAGAAATATAATTATATGTATCCATAAGACATTCATAGCTTGCAACGAGCGGCCGAAAAATCTAGATAATCGTTCTTTGAAGCTGTTTTGGCATTTATACCCAAAACGTAGTTTCTCTCTTAAATCACAAGTAATGAATGTTAAAAACTGACATTGTTAAATGTGTTGAACTATATGTACTAATATGAACTGTGAGATATCTCCAAAGAAATGAAAGAAAATTAAAAGACAATGAAATTAAAATTTGGAGTCACAGCTATGAAGTGAAATGAGCATACAGTATGAAAATTAAACAATTATAGAGCACATTGGTGGAACAATAAAACTTAGTTTGAACACACAAAATATACAATTTGTGATACACCAAAAGACCTCACGATATTTTTGTCATGAAAATTGCGCGGGGAAACAGACGTATTTGGACATTCAGAACCAAAGAGTAGACGTTGTCAAGGCGACGCGTCAACAAACGTAGGGATTCTTTGCTCTATATCAGTTATATTAAACATGTCTCTCCAAAGCCTACTCGTAATGAGACGGAAGAAACGTGAAGGAGGCTTTGGGGAATTCATGCTTGGGGGAGACGGAGGAAGCTTGAAAGCTTGTCTTATGATAGCCAGCGATCAGATGACATCGAACGACGACGGTACGTGGAAATGTTTGTTTTTATCAGGATTTAAGTTATTGGGAAAAAGGACTTTGAGGCGACGTTTTGGAGATTCACGCTTTCAAAGCAACGTAGTATTATTCAAGTTCAAAAAAATTATTTTCCAAAATATTAACGGGGAATTTTGAGTTTTGGGGTGAGTTCATTTCAGGGGTTTAATTTAAATAGAATTGGTATTACCGAAGAGTTTAGATAGAATTGCTTCGTAGCTGGGTAAAGGAATATTAATAACATCAGTGGATGATAATAGGGTTCCACACGGAACCGAAATTAGGGCCAGTCACGTCGCGATGCAATATATCGAAGGGTATAAGAAATTAATCGAATAGAGATATCACGAGCCTTCAAAATTTAGACGGACCATCGGAGACATCACTTGGACCTCACGGGAACCATCCGAGAAGATTTTCAGCCGAGAAGACACTCGTTCGAGAAACACAGTAAGCTTACGACCTTTCGAGAACTCTCATATTGTAAATTTAGCGATAATGAATGTTAACTGTTATTGTTTTCTAAAAGAGAAAAGGCTGAGAATTCATTACAGTTGCCATCAATTCGACAGTAAGTTTTATCTTCCAGAGAAATTCCAGTGATCGTGACTGTACAGAATCATTCGTACATATGCAACAGGTAAGGAAAGTTGTATGTCAGAACCCACGAATGTAAATGAAAGTGATCCAATAATATTAAAAAAATGAATAATATTAAATAAATAATAATAATATTAATAAAATAATAATATTAAAAAATATAAATAGTTGATATTAGAAATACGTAGTAATTAATATTAAAAAAGTAGAGGAACGTTGCAAATTAAATACATTTAAATTGGAATGAGAACCTCAGAAGAATTCTGGTAGAACGATGGCCATTCAAAACGATACCTTCCAAGCCTACAAAGAAACGAAGCCTTCACCTTTCTTGAAATAATGTAATGCAATAGGGAATGTTTGTAATCATTCGAGATGACGATTGACGAGATATGTGGAAGCTTGGATGCCGCATGGTGGAACTGCATTAGTAGTACCGCTGTTGAAACTAACGATAGCGATGGTTTGAAAGACGACGACAAAAACAATGACGATTTTGTCTGTGTCGACAACGACCCCGACTTCAGCAGAGACGTCGACGACGTTGACGGTGAAGACAACGACGGCAACAACGCCAGTGACAACAAAGACAATAACGGCGACAACAACGACGACTACGACGGCGACAACAGCAACGACGTCGCGACATCATGACGATGATGTTGACGTCGCGACGTCAACATCGAAGACTGCAACAACGACGACGACGGTCACGATGACGGCGTTGGTGATGGTGGAAATCGCAGCGAATGTGGTGGCATCGAGGAAGCTGTCGCCTCCAGCGACAAAGACAAATTTTGCAAATTATCCTCAGTTTTTTCGTAATTAAATTGCTCCTCGGTACTTGAGTTAATGAATAAATGTCTGAATGATGGGATGAATTATAGCGCTGAGTTGTAATGAGAGACGCAAAACAAGGAGTCTGCTACCGCACATTCTTGGTCACCACATATTCTACTTGGATGGTTTCGCGTTTCTAGAGTCCTAATGCGTGCCAAACAACTGTCATGTCATTAGGAGACTCAAAAAAAAAAGAGAGAGAGAGAGAGAGAGAGCAAACGATTTTAACGGGAGTGGTTTTGGTAGGAGTAGATTTGATGGTCGTATTTTTGACGGTCGTAGTTTTAATGGCCATAGTTTCAACAGCCGTATTTTTAACGGCCATATTTTTAACGCCCATATTTTCACGGCCTTGTTTTTAAAGGTTCATATACGGTAGATGTTTTGGCGGCCGTAGTTTTGACCATATAGTTTTGATGGCCTTTGCTCTGTCGGCCAGAGAATCGAAGGTTGTAGTTTTATCGGCAATAGTTTTGGCGCTGGCATCAGCAATGATCGTGGTACACTTTCATTACACTTAAAAGAATTCATGAATTTCAAAATGATAAATATAAATAAAAGTTTTGAAGCAGTAACGCGATAGGCAACTTCAGCCACAGCAAGCCTTCTTAGAAAAATCTTCGTTAGCTAACGTAATTGTTAAAACTACCTCATTTTTAATGAAAGTATAGCTTATCTTTTTTACTCAATATATTATGGTTATATATCTGTGATGTTCGATGAGAACAAAATGACTCCAAAATTACATGCAGATGCAATTTTGGCTATTCCATGTAATAATGTTTAAAACAGGATGAAAACTAACTTGTAACTATGCAAATATTTTCTTCAGAAAACCAAAAATCAAAGAACAGAACTCCCAAATTAGTTTCGGATCTGTTTAAAAATATAGTGGCGTGGAATAGCCAAAGTTGCATCTGAATGTGGTTTTGGAATTACTACATTCTGACCACACACAGATTTTTGAAGGGTCTAAGACATTTAACAGGATGAAATACATTTCTCCCAAAATCACTATCTTAACATTTGCGAATAGCGCGAGGCTTGCTGTGGCTGGTGTGGATTACCTTCGTAGTGCTTCAGAATTGTTTTGTAATAGAATATAAGACATCGTGTAATTAAAGTCGGAAGCAGACCTGATGAATAAATTTAGCAGCATAACGTGGTGAAAAATTGTTGTTACCTACTCTATTTCCCACCAAGTTTGACATACCGTACGTTCCTCCCAAAGACACTGGTACAAATCGCAAATTTAGAAAGGAACACAAACAGATCTAATTCCGTATTACTGAGTGCTTCATTAGTTAGGAGACTATAACGGCCGCACCACATTAGATGTCCATCTAGATGACGGTGTCGGGGTTCGGTTGCCAGGAAACTGCTGCCGAGTATGGTATGTAAAAATGTGTAAATGATTAACAGTATGAATTACACGTATGTGCAACGAAAACGCGGGTTTCTTCTGAAAACACTCTGCGAATTTCGGAAAATTTTCTCATTAATTGGTGAATTAGTGAATTCGGGTGCATCGACTGCTTAGATCATTAGTCCCGTAAGTGTATCGTATGTTTTAATCGGGAGGTGGCGGAGATCTTCGCCCGCTGGATGGCGAGATCCGGCGCAGACCTACCGTAGGTTGCCGAGTTTTTCTCAACCAGGTATCTCCCAACAGCTGGGCACCGTCCCAGTCAGGACAAGCTCTAAGCCCCCGACCGGTCTCCCGGTATGTGTGGTAGTATAGTATAGTGTAAGTGTGTGTATGCAAAGGGTGAAAACAGAACAAGGCTGAGGAAGGAAAGATCGCGCGCAGTCCGTGAATCGTTTGTTAGAGTACTGCTCCGGCATTCGTCTGGCTGTGATCGGAGAAACTATGGTAAACTATCGATAGGAGTAGCCGGCCGGAAAATTTCTCATGAATGGCTCTGCCCATAAATACTTCACTGCAATGGATACGAAATGTGATCCCATCCGTGGTTGCACACTCAACATATTATATTACTGGGAACCTCAACAGTGGCAGCGGCGGAGGCTCTGACGCCAGGTTATTGGCCCGGCACACCGGCATTACCTTAGTTGAACAATCCTACCCGGTTTCGGTGACAGGAATGAAGAATGAGAGTGAACCATTCCTAACATCTGAAATGCGCGCTAAATACGCCAATTCCTTCAAAAAAACAACCATTAGGATCTTCAGAAAAATGTATTTGCAGGCGAAAGGAACCGTCAGACTGGAAACGGAAAGAAAGGGCAGGGGGAAGAGGCGGAAGCAATCTAATCTCTGTTAGCAAGCGCTTCAACAGCGGCAGCGGCGGTGGCTTTGACGGCGTCGTCACTGGCACGGCTCCCCGGCGTCGGGGGCCGGATCGCGACGCCGGTGGCGGCGCTGGCGCCGGCGGCGGCGGCGACTGTGAGGGAGCCGTCGCCCTCCGCGGCTCTAATGCGGCTATTACGTCGGGCGATTAGCGTGGGGCGGACACCTCAGGGCCGGCGCCGCCCGCCGCCCGCCTTCGCCCGCCGCCCGCCTTCGCCCGCCTTCGCCCGCCGCCCGCCGCCCGCCTTCGCCCGCCGCCCGCCTTCGCCCGCCTTCGCCCGCCTTCGCCCGCCTTCGCCCGCCTTCGCCCGCCTTCGCCCGCCGCCCGCCGCCCGACGCCCACCGCCCGCCTTCGCCCGCCGCCCGCCGCCCGCCGCCCGCCGCCCGCCGCCCGCCGCCCGCCGCCCGCTGCCCGTCGCCATCAAAACCACCGCCAACAACAACATCAACGCCATCACCAACGCCACCGCCACCGCCACCGCTACCTCTGTCGCAGCGATCACCGCCACAACCACCATCAACGAAACCGCCATCTCCTCCACCGCCATCACTCTAACCTCCACAACCGACCATGCCACCGATGCCGCCACCGCCACTGCCGCCACAGTCACCACTGCCGCTGCCGCCGCCGTTTTACATACGTAATAGCGGCCAATCTACGGCTTTCGATACCTCGATCCCTGATCGATTACCGTAGCGACTGGCCAATTACGGCAGAGATTGGAGACGCGAAACGGACGCGAATGCTCGGGCGGGCGCCCCAGCGATGGGAGAGGAGAGATGCCTGAATGCGAAGATACGCGCGTTGTTTTTTGATTGGGCTGGAGGCGATCTGGGGGCTTCGGGCCTATTACGGCGGGGATGGCCAATTACGTGAGGGAAAGGACACAGTAAGCGCAGGTGACCGCCTTTCACCGTCTCGGCGTCAATCTTTACAGCTATCGACAGATGGTCGGGTGTGATTGGCGAAAGGGATTGTTTCGATGAAAGTGCTGCTCTTTGGGTAGCAACAAGGTAGCGTCATTCTTAACGGTAATGTGTATGTTTCCAAATCATCTTAAATAATTGTTTTTAAATAAATTATGATATTTTGTAAGTTACAGGAATCGTTGATATTAGTATTTTTAATTCCATTTCTTTGCATATGACTGTGGATAACCATCCGATTAAACTTCTTAAACCATTTAAGCTTTTGTTGCAGCTGTTTTTTAAAATACTTAAATAAAACTGATGGTCAAGCAAATTCGTTTTGTCTAATGGAACCTAAATATCATGATGTAAGAAGAATTACGATATAGCTTTTGTGGAATGATGCGCATTCCGTACGGTGCAAGATTTCATTTGCGCTGTTTATGGAATTTATTATGAAAAATATTTAAAGTTTGTAATGGATTGCGATGTAATTACCCTCTTTACCAAGATTACTAACAGAATGGAATAGTTAACTACACAAATGCTCTTTCTTTATTACATTGTAATGTAATTGTGTCATACATAAGATGAATTGAATGTAATCATTAAATTCCTCTAAGAAGTATTATATCAACCACTCGCTTCCTCCTCCAAATACGTGTATTGAAATAAGAGTATTCGATTCTAATATCAATTATTTAATTTTTTCTGGTCTTCATTATTTTCACTATTTTCTAACTAGTTTTACAGAAATATAAATATTCTAACTGCTCCTTTAACTTGTATGGTCATTATCAAACTATTTTCAATTTTACAGGGATATAAATATCCAAACTAATCCTATCCAAATTTTGAATAACTATTCTGTATTTGTAGAATTATTGAAACCAATATCAGAGATTTTACTTATGTTCAATAAACTGTTTATTGCGACAAATTATTGAAAAAAAATCGTATAGAAGCAAAATCTGTACAGTACCTTCAATTAAAAAGGAGACATGATGAATTTGCTAGGAAGCAGATCATAAAAATAGATCTACCGCGTAGTAAAAGGCCTTGAAGGCGGAGTTTATCTCGCGAGCAGTAATTAACCGCCTTCAGCCTAATCTACATCTTGCAACCTACCAACTCTGTTTTCTCTCTTCCCGACTGATGTGTTGGTAGACTGGGGGGGCGGGGAGCGATTGGCTAAGCACGGATGCCACGTGAATGACACTCTGCGTGAGGCCTCGAGCTTTGTGCTCGAAGAATATGAACTGTCTCGATACCGAACGCATGGTGACATCAAGTTTAACGAAGTAGGAAGAAGTTACAGAATGCTGCCCATTGGATGCCAAGGATTTTGGAGGCGTACAACTGTATGCCAACGCTTTATTGTCTCTACGCATCTCGTCAATAGTTCTTAAATTCTATGGTGTTCTTTTTAAGCAATAAATACACAATTTCTTGTGTGGTAGCAAACAGAGAAAACTTCACACACCAAAAGTACCATGCCTACGTAAATCCTTATACAAGTTAATTGAAGTTGTATTGAAATACTAAAAATTCAATGTCATCTAAATTTTTAGTTTCAATTAGGAATGGTGAAGAAATGCAGCTCGAGTCTTTTTACACGATGAATCGAAACTGTGTTTGAATCTACTCCAATACAGACGTTTCACACAAAGAGATTTTATGCTGAACAAAGCGTTCTCGCCTTTTTTGCAGTAATGTGAAAACCCATTCCTCGAGGGAAGTATTTTTGAAATCCCCAAACTTAAAAATTGCAATCCGATCTCCTTCGAAAAGGAAAACAATTATTTCAATAACTACACTTTTTCTTTTCTCATTTTCCTTATAGTCAGTCATCCCTTTTGTTCTCGCCAGTTTCGTTTATCGCCATTTGCCCAGTTCAACACAACCATCAACACCTTTTCCCATGCATCTCCGTGGTCACATCGTCATACTGTATGCTCATCGAACCACATGCCCTCTCGTCCGCCGCACACCGCTCACAGATGCTCGTCGGTCCGGCCGTCTTGCTCAGTCGTCCTCCAGCTTCGCCGTGTGTGCTTCTTTACCAATGGGCCCTTTTGTTCGCTTGCTACTCCGCAACGATGATTCGCTCTCATCCCAATCGCCCACTGCCAACTCCCACTCCCCCGCGCTCAAACGCCGCCGCTCTGTCGCCCACTCCCGGCTGACCGACCTCTCGCAGGTTCGTCACATCCTAACTCTTCTCTTTGGTCACGCATTCGCCTTCAGACCTGCCCGCCCTCTCGCCTGCCCGCCCTCTCGCCTGCCCGCCCTCTCGCCTTCCCGCTCTCTCGCCTGCCCGCCCTCTCGCCTGCCCGCCCTCTCGCCTGCCCGCTCTCTCGCCTGCCCGCCTTCTCGCCTGCCCGCCTTCTCGCCTGCCCGCCCTCTCGCCTGCCCGCTCTCTCGCCTGCCCGCCCTCTCGCCTGCCCGCCCTCTCGCCTGCCCGCTCTCTCGCCTGCCCGCCCTCTCGCCTGCCCGCCCTCTCGCCTGCCCGCCCTCTCGCCTGCCGCTCTCTCGCCTGCCCGCCCTCTCGCCTGCCCGCCCTCTCGCCTGCCCGCCCTCTCGCCTGCCCGCCCTCTCGCCTGCCCGCCCTCTCGCCTGCTCGCCCTCTCGCCTGCCCGCCCTCTCGCCTGCCCGCCCTCTCGCCTGCCCGCCCTCTCGCCTGCCCGCCCTCTCGCCTGCCCGCCCTCTCGCCTGCCCGCCCTCTCGCCTGCCCGCCCTCTCGCCTGCCCGCCCTCTCGCCTGCCCGCCCTCTCGCCTGCCCGCCCTCTCGCCTGCCCGCCCTCTCGCCTGCCCGCCCTCTTGCCATCCTGCCCACTCCGCAACGCGACTGCTGCTCTCGTGTCTATCTCTATCTCAACCTCTCGCTCTCGACTGTTGCCCGACCGCCTGTGGGCCTGCGCTTACCTCCGCCTCCGCCCACACCCGCTTCCCCTGCGCTCTTCCACCCGCCCTCCCGACCGCTGTCTACTCGTCCGGGTCCATCCGTTCGTTCGCCCGCCCGCCCGCTCGTTCGGCCCGATCGGATCCGATCTGGTATTCAGATGGGGGCGGGAACCGGACGGCGAACTGCGGGCGGGCGGGCGGGCGTCCCAGCGGGCAGGCTTGTGTTTGTGTTACGAGCGCCCCTCCGCGCGGGGCGTCGCTCACGCCGGCCGAGTTCCTCCGCCGTTCCGCCGCGCCCTCGGAGAGCGCAAGTTCTCGAGGGCCCATGATAACCACGACGACGGCGCTGGGGAAATGGAAACTGTTGGAGCAGATCATGTCAATGTTGCGCAAAGTGGGAGGGGCGGTTCGGAAATGGCAGTCTGAAACTAGAACTGCTTGGAAGAATCTGAGAGGGAAAGGTAACTTGGTCTTTCCAGTTCATGATTTCGAATTTAAGGCTTTGCTAAAATAGGAGTTTTGAAAGTGCACGTGTTACTTTTGTTCAGATGTTCGATGCGAGTTGGCGTGGTGGTCTGGTAGCTGTCTTCACGTTCTCGATGATCTGATATGTTGTTCTCTATTAGTTTCCTTCCCTTCGCTTTCATCAGGTAGAGAGAGATGAATCGATTTAATTGACATAATATGATGCGAAATCATTTAGAGTTTGTTTTCTTTTTTTATCTTCCTCGAGTTATGTTTATTTTTGTACTAACTGATCACTTACAAATTTTCTGAATATTTATTCGTTTCAGCTTCATAATGTAGATATTATTTCTGAATTTGAATTTCTTCATTCAGAAAATGACTGTATTTGGAAACTTTCGATTGAAATCAACACGTAGCAAGACCTCGATTTTATCTGAATTTACATTAAAGGCAGATTGAAAATAACCCTCAGATACATATTTTATGCTCGGAATTGAATTAAACTTCACGTGTTACCAACTTTTAATATCATTACAAATCCGACCAATCTACATATTGTTATATTATATTGTATTTGTGTTTACTCTCTGCTCGCACATTCAGTAAATTGCACCCCTTAGTAAAAGTCATGTATTTGCTCACCTCATACTTAAAAAAATGTATATTTGTATATTGTCTTGCCGTGAGATAGAATAACTTCTTCTGGGTTCCTCAGTTTGGCTCTAAATTTTACTAGGACGCAGAGATTTGGTAAAGTGATGAAGAACTGAATTGAGAATCTTCCATTCGAAGTACCAAGGGTAACAATTACATGTTACCTATATCTAAGGGGAAAATAGGAGATGACCGAATCATAGCTTGGAATCCAAAAGTATGTCTGTACTGAAGTCCATCATCGTTATCCATCCATTGATGAAGTTAGGGGAATGGTGAATTTTGCTATTTCGATTTTAAATAGACATGCTGGGAGAGTCTGCCTTACAATCTTACCAATTCAATTACCGGTCGGATGATCTCTCACGTCGGCCTAGTCGGCGAGTGAGTCACGCGGGACATTTGTGCCGTGCGTGTTGCCCTGGTCAACGTAGCAAGGAACGCTGCCTTGGGCCGTCCACCTCTCATGTCGGGCGGGTTGCGTCAGATGGCGCGGCGCGGCACGGCAGAGGCGAAAGTAACAGTGGGACTTTGTCAATCGAGAAAGGGAGATCGAAAAGTTATCTCGTTTTTGCTACAGTTTCATTTTTCGCATTTCCGCCACACATCAGATGAAAAAGGTGAATTATTGAGTACCTGAATGGATAAATCATTGAGGTCGACGTCCACCAAATTCTCATTAAATTTTTGGCAACTAGAAGAATTGAACTGAATGCAAAACATTCTCATTAAATAGGCTAAGACCTTATTGGTTTCTGAGTACGGCTTTTTAAAAATATAATATTAAAATCTCTTTTCCTGCATTACACTCAAAAGGCACAGATGAAGATGAATAGTCTTCCTTTAAAAGGGGGTTTTAACAAATGGTTGAATGAAAACAGGCTGCAATCGTATTGGTTTCAAAGTTAGCTCGCATATTTAGACATAGGAGTTGCAAGGAGGGAGTAGATGTAAAGAGTTGTGTGTAAAGCAATTCTAGAACGGGCTAGTAGCTTTCAAACGATAAAAAGGAAGAAAAGGAATGAGAGGAAGACGGAAGTAGAGACGTGTAAGGGCAAGGAGCAGAAGGAGGAGTAGAAGAAGAAGAAGAAAGACTTAGAAGAAAGAAAAAAATACGGAGATGAGAGATGAAGAAGAAGAGAAGTCAGAGAAGAAAAATATAGAGGAGAAGAAGAAGAAGAAGAGGGGAGAAGAAGACGGAAAGGAAGGCCGACAAGAAGAAGGTGAAGAGAGAGAACATCAAGAAGAAGGTCAAGAGGAAGGCGGATAAAACGTAGACGACAGGGAAGAAGAAAAACAACGGAGAAAAAGAAAGAGAAAAGAAGAAAGAAGACGCAGAAAAATAAGAAGATAGAGAAAAAGAAGAAAACGAAGAAAAATAAGAAGACGGAGAAAAATAATATGAAGCAGAAAATGAAAAGGACGGAAGAGAAGAAAAGATGGAGAAGGAGAACAACACAAAGAAGGCGAAGGAGAACATCACGGAGAAGGAGAACAAGGAGAAGGACAACAAGACAAAGAATGAGAGCAAGATGGAGAAAGAGAAGCCGCCGAAGGAGAGATGGAAGCCGCACGTGGATTGGGTCCGTCGCCCACTGCGCGCGGCGCCCGGGGCCACCGGGAGGAGGCGGGCCCCGGCCGGCGCGCGGCGCGGCGATCGCAGGCTGTATACCGGGGAGCGATGCTATGCGCAGGCCGCGATGACGGGCACCGATCGTAATTGTAGCGTGATTTGTGAAGGCGGCCGCCGGGCGGCGTTGCCAAGCGCACGCGCCTCACCTCGCCGCGCCGCGCCGCTCCGCCTCGCCCCAGGATTCTGGATCTACTGCCGCCGTAGCCAGGGTGCGTATTCTCTCTCTGAGCTGAGATTGGTGGCCGTAGGGTGTTTTATGGTAAAAACAATACCAACTTCCTTCTTATCACATACCATTAGAAAACCCTAAAGAATCCTACGGTGTGTTGTTTTAGTTGAAAATGTCTGCTAACCAAAATGTTACGGCTTAATATTTCCAGAATATGTATTCATACTGTTTAGTATATCTAGATTTTGCTGATTGTAATTTAATTTGCGACCCACAGTCAGTAACGTAGTATCGAATTAAATATCTGAATAAATAAGAATTTATTGAGTTTCTTGTGTAACTTGCAATTCTTGAATTGATAGCTAGTCTACTTGCAAAGCAGTCTGGTCTACTTACCAAATGGACAGACAGTTTTGCGGAACACTCGCCTCCGTCATCGTATACCACACCATCGTGTGTAGGTCGAGGATAGTTGATTGTGCACCATAACAATAGTACTTTGACATGGAAGTCCGTGCACTTTCATCAACAGATTAGTGAATGAATCATCTCCATTCATATGAGATTGGTTTTCGCGAAACGGAATTAACTTTAGCACAAGGGATTGGATACGATGAACCTTCTTAGTGGAGTGAAACGTCAGAAAAAACAACTGTTTTTGCAAGTGTATTTTCTGGACTCGTAAACGTGGGGAGAGGGTAGCTGATATTTGACGAAAGCTGAGCTAAAAAAGACCCACATTATGTTTATATTGTAACGTAACCTCGCCACAGTATTAATAATGTATTATTTAATAATTAAGTTAATAAAAGTTCCATATGTTTTTAAGACAGTCGTACTGTTTATTACACATACAATCATTTTATTTAATAAACCTGAAGGCGCAGGGATCTTGATCGGGAGAGACATTGGTGAAATGATCGTATGCGAATGAAATAGATGACCAAATTCTGATAAAATGCAGATTTATTCAATCCCTTAATAGAACAGAAATAAATGACACTTTTATATTCACTGAATAAATTAATGTCGACTACCTTTCGAAATCTTATTGTAAGAATTCGATTGCCTTTGCTCCTCAATGGGATCCCATGTATGACTTTATTGAGCGATATTTCTCATTTAGATTTTACGGTCGCTCCTCCCCGCCTCGCTGTCTACCACGTTCCTCTTCTGATTTTCGGTCGCTCCTCTCCACCCCGCAGCAACACCGCTCTTCTTACGCGCTCTTCTCACGATTTTGGACTTTCGTGAAATTAACTATTGTTCATGCGCTCGTAATGTGGATTTACCTCTTTCACAGGAGCAGTATTTTATTCCAAATGCACTACTCTCACACAAGTTTCGAATCGTTTCCTCCGACATACGGTACTCATATTTCACTACAATAAACTTGACGCGTTCTAGCCGTAATCACAGTTTGTTCAATTCACTGCATATTAAAATGCGGTATTTCTAGTGCTCTCAAACTATTCACTCCGAACACTTTCAACTGCGACCTATTGTCGCGTTCTCTATCTGCAACCGCTCACTATGTCAAAAATCTCTGCCTAAATATTTCACAACCATCTCGCCTCGCTGCTCGGATAAGGAGGACTGGATTTCCGTTGGTCTAGTCACGCCCCGATCATGCCGCCCCTCCGCTGACCCAAGTGACGCGTAATCACCTTCTCCACCGTCCCCTGCAACATCGCATTCCCTCCGCGCCAATACATTTTTGCGCGCCTGTTAGAACTTGTCATAATGCGTGATGCCCAAAAAAACTCACGCGAGGCCTTTTCACCACACTATATTGCATGAATGTTCTTACGTAACACACTTGGCATTTCACAGTTTCCTCACATATAGATCATTATCCTGCGAAATACGAAATGTTTAGTTTTCATAATGGCTTTAAAATTTCTCATGTACATTTGAATAAAAAATAAACACTCCAAAAATTCAAGAATACTGCCATAATTCTATGAAACATCTTTATCAATATATTAGTTGGAGACAAAAAAACAACAAAAAACAAAATATGAAAAAACACCACCTCTCCTACGTCATTCAGTGAAAACCATTCTTATGATACTCAACGCCTTCGGAACCATCATAATCTTCGCCAGTGTAGTTGTTACATTTTTGTCAGCCTAAATTCTTTACTTGGAAAAATAAAAGCCACTGTCATGGCTATTTGATCTTTACATCGTATCTTTGCCCGATCTCGTATCACCATCCTCTGCTTTTCTAGACAACCTGTCTGCCTCAGATTTCTTTTAGCAAGAGAGTTCTCTCTCTCATTCATACAAGGCAACTTTCCATTATCATCTGCGATCTGAGTGGAATACTTAGCTGTGTGTACATGTATCAGTATGGCCACATCTTCCATCCTCTAACATTCCATCTCCACCCTCTTAAGTATCATCACCACTGCTAATTCCCTTTAACGGGAGAACACTCTTAAAAAACAATTTTCCATCATATGAACAACACTACCCCTCCATCCACTCGGTATTCTCTAAAATCTACCTCCACCCCATCGCCATCACCACTTTCAAATCGTCAACCACCTTTGACGCCATCCGCCATCGTCACCTGCTTCGTCAGAGCACTCGTGATACAACAGGCCTCTTCCCCATCACACCCACAACACAGCCACTTCATCCACGTCGCATCTCCTCGTTCTCCTACCCCGACGCCATCACCGTTTTCAAACCATCATCGTCACCATTTCCGCCACCCTTCAACGCCAGAGCACTCGTGATACAACAGGCACCTTCCCCATCACACCCACCACACTACCACTTCATCTGCGCCGCATCCACTCTATTCCCCCTCCCCCGCCGTCGCTATCGCCACCATCACAATGCATAAAACATGGCAGGCGTGTCGTCGCGTCACCCGAGGGAGGCAGCATGCGGGGGCGCGCGCGTTTGCGACGGCAGCGCCGGCGGCGGGCGTCGCAGGAAGCGAGCCGACTTCCGGTGCGCCCCGGGCGCTGTTTACGTGGGGCCCGCGTCAATATTTGGGTTAGCTGCTAAATATTTTAGGGTGCCCGGGCGCCCGTCGGCCCACCCCGGTCGTCTCGCCAGCGCCTGCCTCGGACGGCTCCGGAGGGCTCCGGAGGGTTCCGGGAGGGTGGCGGAGGGCCCCGGAGATGGCCCCCCGCGAGGTGCTGAAGAGAACAGGCGAGTGGTGATGGTTGTCGGAGGCAGCTGCCCGGGGTGATCCTGTTCTTGATCGATCGCTGGGAATATCGAATTGGCTGGAAAATACACCGCATCTGGAAATAGGTCCAGCTTTTAAAAGTGGTGAGCAGAGAAGAAATAATATTTCTGGATATACAAAGACGTTTTTTAACCGTTCCAACGAATTTAGAGAATAAAGTAGGCGAAAATATATATCTATTAACGTAAAAGAACGTATAATATGTTACTGATGTTTTTCAATTATGTAGAACATTGCTTGAAAGATCTCGAATTTATGTCGCAACTTTACAGTGCAGATTAAAATTGGGATAAAATACGTTTTATACTCAAATTAAGAATGAGTTAAGTCAATGGTGAAGACAATGAGTTAAGTAATAGAATTCTGATAGATCATACGGTATTATATTATATTGGAAAGGGAGTTTTGAGAAGTAAAGTTAACTAAATTAAGACGACTCACTCCCATCGAGTCTATTTTAATAATGCATCAAAATATTTTTAATATTATTGAAATTAACGTACGTACATTTACGTACATAAGAAATTCTAAGAAAATTTTAGAAAGAATGTGAAATTGGTGAGAGGAGAGGTTTGCCCATTAATCCACCCCTCCTCAAATACATTCGTTGTTTATTCTTTAACATTTATAATAGCCTTGTTCCTCCTGGAATACTTTCTTATACCAAATCTATTATCTCAACTTTAACTTCAGAATTAAATTTAAACCAAAAGAAAACAAACTTTCGTAAAATGAATCATGTCTGTACATGCAGGAACAGTATCTCCGGAAGAACTTCCTGAATAAAGTACATTCTGTTCGTTCCACCCTTGAAGATACTTCACTGTTTAACGTTTACTGAGCAAACTTCTAGATTTTTGCATAAAAAAGAAGAACTCCGGCGGTGTATCATCCTGTTTTCAACGGCGTCTTCCGCCCGCGCATCTCCCTGGAGGTTGTATATCAGCTACCGCGTTCCTCGCAGGCAGCGGACGTCCCGTCAGCACAAGCGCACACACCGCGCCGAAAAACAACAATTCCGAGGTTGCGGCGGCGTCTTTGCGAAGTTGTTTGTTCCCGAGGAGATAAGAGACGACGGCACTCGCCATCCCGCCGCTTGCACTACGCGTACGGCCGAAGCTGCAAACAGAGCGTTTGTCACGCATGGCCGTGTCATTGAGTTTCTGCCGCCACAAGGACATCCCAGTTCGTGATACGCGCCACGGGTCGTCATGATAAGTGTCGTCGTTCAGTAAATAACATTGGTTGATAAGGGAGCGTCGTAACTTCTTTCCGGCGGCTTATCGAAGTGGTGGTTCCATTCATCTTCGTACGATGGGTTCCCCACTTCTACAAAATGGGGAACGCGAACAAAAGGTTGGAGATAGAAAGTTACACAGAGGAAAATGTTACGTAGTGTAGAAGAGAAAAATGGAGGAAATAAGAATGAAACTAACAAACTTATAAGTAACCAAACAGAAGAAATACTATTGTCGATCTTTGCACAATAATTCTTACAGATGTTTAATAATAAATACTTGAACTTCCTAGTAAAGAAAATATCTTTTGAACGACAAAACTGGAGCATTTATAACAGGCGGTCCAAGAACAAATGGGGAAGTTTAACTTGTATGCAGTATTACTGAATGGGATTAATAGAGTATGATCTAGTCTTAAGTTAGTCCCGTGTACATTGGCATTACACAGTGAATGTGACATCCCCATAATGAAATTTAATGACTGAGTGCTTAATAGCGATGAAAGGTCGACCATGTCCATGATAGACTGCGAAATACATTTCAATAAATATTGAGGGTTAACACGGAAAATGTGATTTCCAATTAAAAGACGCAAGAAAAAACTACTACCACTCTTACTACTAATAAATAAGACCGAAAAATTTAGGTTCTAAGTTTTAAAGTTAGTTTCATATTATCGTTGATTTGTGTTCTTGTAGATTTAAAATATAGAATTTCATTAAAAATATATGATTATTCATTCTCTTGAGTCTCAATTACCCTGCAGGATTCGAACATTCACACTTACACAGATTTCCCATTTGCCTTTTGATGTTCGTAAGGCTCTAAACGACCAATCGCGATCCAAGAACTAGAGGGTTCTATCTAGTTGTCATTTTACAGGAGAGCAATTTGAAGTTTGCTCCCTCTGGTAGGCCATCTGTACATTTTAATTAATGGAAAAAGAGGTTTTATGGAATGAACAGGCTATGGACAAGAGTACTATACGTATCTTGTTAACAAATTATCAATATACAATTTTTTACATACTTTTTAAAACTTTGAAAATGCAGATAGAACCTTTTGTCTCCAAGCATAACAGTACAATTCAGATCCAAAAGGTTCTTCTAATATAATTGTTTTAAAATACTCTACATCAACTTCAGGCATCCATTTCATTATCAACATTATGTCATTCACCTATTTTGATATTTTTTCTTCCCTTTTACAACATTTTCTCCCCAGCGGATACTTTGGATAGGTGATACACATAGGTGATACAGATCTTTTTGATCTGCCAGCCTTTAATTTCTTTATCAAAATGATACAATTCCAAGGTTCGTAAGGATCATGGCTGGTTTTGAATTGCAATGTTAGCAAATGTGAACGATGAAATTCAAGCTAGGGCACTTGAGTGTAGGGGCAGCTTTGGTAGTCAAAATGTTGAGAGTGGGTTTGAAAGTCATAAAAGTCATTCGATGACATCTGGATCACAGAATAAGGTGATTTTTTATTGGATGCTAGAATAACTCTTAAGAGGGAAACCTGATGACTAAACTTCAGATAATTTTATAGTCTTCTCAATGTTAGAAAGTATGTTATCCACTTCCTGTATGCATGAATGCCCAGAAGGAGAACATTTCATTATTACTTGATCAACTTGTTCGTTTTTTGGATAAAAAGAGGCAATAGCATAAGAAATAATGGAGTTCCTGTTTTGAGGAACACAGCCATCACACCACAAAATATACTCCCTAACATCAGGAAATATTAAACTTATTTTGGTCATTATTTTTATCATTGCACTGGCAATGTCATTTCCAGAACGACCACAGAGTACCTCATGCCACAATGCACAATATCCTTTTTTATTTTAATTTCGTCTACAGAAAAAGCAATTAGCATTAGATCGAGGAAGTGCAATAACATTTTGCAAGTCAAAACATACAACCCTGTAACTTTCATGGTCATTTTTTCTTTCATCTCTCATAAAAGTTTTATTCAACATGTGAGAATCATATTTCATAACAAGCTCTTGAGTTACACGATTTTCTTCATTTGGCTTTATATATTGTTCGCATAAGTCACATCTGTCAGACTTAGGTAACAAAAAAGTGATATTATATTCATTATTGAAAATGGATCTGTACATTGATTTTTTTTAACATTAATTTCATTACAGTATTGAAGGTAAAGGTCAAACATTCTACTGACATTCATATGACTAAAATGTTGTTATATTAATGAGATTATAAAACATACGTCGTACCTACCAAACTATATATTTTAGGAAACGCCACTGTTATCAATAAATATTTATATTACATTATCCCTAGCCACAAACATCACCTCAATTAACAACAGTGCATAAATAAAGCAACCTATTTACCTTTTACGAAGTTTTTTTCTTTTCAAAGAAGGCGTATATCCTTCTCCACTACTGTCATGTCTTGAACTTCGACTATCATCAGGTCTGTCATTTAACCACTTATTTACGGTATCCTTATCCATCACGATCACTTTACATATACACTCTATACCAACATCTAATATAACATGGCCATATAATCTCAACACTTTCAACTTCGAGCTTTTTTCAACGGGTGCTGCAGATAGAACTGTCTGGTTCTCAGGTTTGCCAATTTATGCAGATATAACTATATATCCCTGTTTATAACTTTGAAACGAATGAGAATTTATTTACAATATCTTTTTATTTGAAACATATACGGTTTCTCTATACGTATATGCAATAAAATCAGAAATGACAAAAATTGTAGATAGAACCCTCTGGTTCTAACGTCGCGCAATGTAGATCTCTGCAGGAACTACTATAGTTCACATTGATCATTTTTGTCCCTGTAGAATTTATAAATGTTATTGGTATCATGTTATTTATTAGTATTTAAAATGAAAAAAGCATTGACATTTTGTAAGAGGAAAGGGAAAAAAATATGTTCACCTCTAAGTGTCCAGGGCTTTGTAATAAGTTTGGAAACGTAATGATAAAAGAAAATATATAGTTTCCCATCTAATTATCTTGAATGTAGCTCCAATGTCGTTTAGTTCTCTTGGCGGCCTTGCACCTGTGAGTATATGCAATCAAGTGCCCGCTGCAGGGGCCGGGCATCGGGCCTAGGCATCCTGCGGGTCACGCTGCCAGATGAAGGGGCGCGGCGGCGCGACGCCCCGGGGCGACGTGGCAGCCGACGCGCCGCTCCGCCTTTCCTTCAACCGCGCCCACTACTTCCTTGCTTTTTTCTAAAAAAAATCCACTTGGCCAGTGGCACGCACCATTCGTTTACGATACATGGGATACAAATTTACAATTTATTTACAGGTATTTTATTATGAGTATTTATAGTATATGGTATGCGATTATGAGTATGTATTGTATCTTGGTGGGTCAAACATTTGACGTAGCAGTTTCCGTTTAGATGCTGTGGTGCGGATTTTGTAGGGATGAAGAAATCAACGACATTTTGTGATAGAAGCGAGATGATAAAGGGGAAATTCTACGGAAATTGGAGTGATACCGAGTCCATTATATGGGGACTTTGGGACAAACAAGGAGGCGTTTCTAATGGTTCGGAGAAAGGGCCCCACCCGATAAAATGATAAAAAGTTCACCTTAACCACATTACATATGAGTAGTTACACTATAATTCCAGCATAAAAATAATATTGTTGAAAGGTTTCTTAGCCACCATCCCACCACCCACACCCATCTGCAGCCAGAAACGTGATTTTTAATTTTATTTTTTTCGTCAACTAAACACTATTTTATCTGACTTGAAAATATGATAAATACGAATACAATTTGTACTATCAGAAAAACTTTAAACATTTTCTCAGACCCAAATTCAAACAAAAAAAATGTTTTGAAAAAAAAATAACAAGAAATATTTTTGTGTCTTAGAAGCCTGGAACAGGCTCGAAAAAATGACAAAAGTTCCACTTAAAACACAAATTGTTGTGCATTATTTTAAAGATTTTTTCGATTGCTGGGCTGCAGTTAAAAAAATAAAAAAAACATTTACCCACCTTTAAGACACGGACTTTAAATATACTTTGAAATTGACTGCAACGGTTCTGTGCATTTATTTTGGTGTTTATTATACATTTCCATACATTGTTATAGCACCAAATAAGATATATGGGAAAATAATCATAACCGAAATCCTTGTTCAGAATAAAGAGATTAGAAAACTAAGTTCTGCGAAAAAGTCTGTGCCATTCCATAGCACAACTATTTTATTTATGTATTTGTCGTTATTTATTATACATGTGGAGAAAATTTAAAGAAAAAATTTAGAGCGGTTTTGAGAATTTTTTTTCGCAAATTTCAAGTGCAAATTACGCAAAAACTACTCGTATTTTCAGAAAAGTTTATATGACTTTTTTAAAAAAAAAATAATTTGTACAACAGACTTTGAGGCAGAAACCTCTATCTACAATATTGTAGTTTTAAAAGTATTTTTTTGAAATTTTCCAAAACGAAGCATCACCCGGAAATAGAATTAGCGTCATATTTTTTTACCGTCCCTTATTACATAAGTGAAGAAAATTTAAAGAAAAAATTTGGAGCGGTTTCTGCGAAACAAAATTTTGGTAAATTTCAAACGCAATTTACGCAAATACTACTAACTTTTTCAAAAAATTGTACATGACCTTATTTAAAGTACTGCTTTTGTACATTGACTTTGTCTGAGACAAAAATCTCTATCTTCAATTTTGCAGTTTTGAGAAATTGTTTTTTGCAATTTTCGAAAAATTGAGGATATCAATGTAAATGACATCTGTATCATTCTCTTAAACGTCGTTTGCAATATTCAACAACAAAATCTAATCAAAATCTTGAAGCCATTTTTTTGCAAACTTTGAAAATGTACAGTGGCTTTATGTAAAATACCCCCCCCCCCGTTTAAAATATCTGTTTCAAATCCCAGGGGCCTCGACATCAGCCTAATCGATCGGGGAATATCAATTTGAAGAAAATCGGCTGAACGGTTTAGGCGCTAGTGTTGACCACAGACAGCCAGACAGGTAGACGTTTGCCATTGATCCGTTTTTCAGTATCAAGGAGAAACAAAGCATGGATTTTGGCTACACAAGATAAACGATTTTTTTTCTCTAAATTTAGCAACAGAATTTATCCACTTTTTCGTTACCAGACCCCAGCTATAAGAGTTTCTCTGACGGAAATTTGCCGTTTTCCGGCGCCCGATTACATAACTTTCTCCTCTTACGAAGTATTCGTAAGGCGAGAAGGTAAAAAGAATAAGTGTAGGACGTCTCTTGAATAAATGGCATGAACAATTTATAAGCGGAACAGATCAAGAGGTCATAAACTTGCTGTCGATGATGATGATCTAGAAAATGCTTACAGTGAAACAAGTTTACAAATACTTAATTCTTTTATACACCTTACAATTTGAAGTGCCATTATGACCAACGTGTCAACACAGTGGTTCCTTTTCTATTGCAACTATCACCGTATTTACGTCACTTGTACTATTTTACATTTCACCATCTGGTCACAATTGAAGGTTTTAACAATTACGTAGGAATGTTTCCCATTGCGCAATTACCAACAACGTTGCGACCCATTGCAACGCAGCAGGAGGAGTAATGTTATAAATTATGTTTGACGGTTCAAAGAATTAGCTGCCCCAGCCGGGAATCCAACCCGCATCGGGGATCGTTTTCCTGCTGAGGAAGTAAATTCATCATCATCGTTGTTGTTGTTATTGTTATTGTTGTTATTATTATTATTATTATTATTATTATTATTATTACTACTATTATCCTCTCTACAATATTGCGAACGTAGCTCTTTGCAACCTGACAAGCCCACTAGCAGCTCAGTGCTCCTCGTCAACGACCGCCTGCTCCGCGGCGCCGCTGATCGCCTCCCCTGCCCCCTCCCCCCCTCCGCGCTGCTGCTTTGTTGGGCGCGCGAAAATAGCGCGGCGCGCGCGGCAAAAAGCTGCTGCCGCCCCGGGGTCGATTGCATATCCGACGCCTTAACGAGCGCCACATGATCGGCGCCGCTTCCGCCGCCGCTCGCGATGGGCCCCCAGCGGACTCTAGCTGCACGAGAAGGAAAATGGTTCTCCTTCGTCTTACTTTCTCTCCTTTTCCTTCTTTTCCTCTTTATTTTCCTTTTCTTCGTCACATTCCTCGTTCTTTTCCGTTTCCTAGTCCTTTTTCTTTCCCTCGTACTTTTCCGTATCGTTATTCTTTTCCTTCTTTTCTGTCTTTTACTTTGTTCTCTTTTGTTTCTTTCCTTTCATCGACCTATTCATTCTTCGATTCCTGCTCTGTTCCAATCTTTTTTCCGTGGTTTCTCCAAGCAATAACAGACAGGGTTTCTCCGTGAATAATGCTGGAGCAATACACTAACAAACGGCCACAGCGGGATCTTTATTTTTGGAGGTTAGAGCTTCAGCAGGGTGGTACCCTGCGAGGGAGATACTTGGAGGCAAAAAGTCTCGCAAGCCATTTAGTGGGGGAGGAACACCACCAACTCCTTGGTTAAAACATCCACTACAATGACGACCTAATGATCATGGCATTTGTCGGGCCCGACAACAACCAATCAAACATTCCTCCCTTTCTATGATGAGTAAAATCTCATGATGTATGGGTGACGAGGGGTGAATGATGAGGATAGGAAAATGATTACAGCTCAGTGTGATTATGTAATATAGTTCAGATGTGACACGTAGTGGAGTAGGAAGCCAACCACACCAGAATCACTTGGTGAATATCTATGGCTTACGCGGGACTCAAACAATGTATCCGCATGATGTCCTAGATTCAAGCTATTGAGCCCCCGAGTTAAAGTATATGTGAAGTGTTTTCGCCCATAAAAGTCTGCATCACCAGTGGCGTTCGGAAGGTGGAGGGGACACGGGGTTTCAGCCCCCCCCTCCAGAAGCCAATGAAGTCAATATATCAATTGTTAACGTTATGAATATTAACAAAAAATAAAATTAAATACATTTTATTTTCAGCATAAATCTGTATGATTTATCTTTCTTTACAAAAAAACATCAAGTCGGCTAGACAGTATACCTGTAGTCTCCCCCCCTTCGCAGGCGCACGCGCGCGCGCGCACACATACATACATCATACATACATACACACACACACACATACAGAAAAATCCTGGCATACCTTCCTTCTCCATGTGCCGCTTTGTCTTCCTGCTTGTCCCAGGTGGTTCCATTCTAAAGCTTGCCTTTCTATTTCTCAGTGTGTATCCTATCCACCGCCATTTCCTCTTTCCAATCTAGTTCTGGTAGAGTTCTAATAGAGTTCTTTAGGCACTTCACCGGTTTCGTCCACAGTTCCTCTGTACATCACCAACACGAATTCCTGTCCTGTCGGTCGCTTCAATTTTGCCCCGATAGAAGTGGCGTTGCGCTCAGTGCGCGTGGCTGCAGGCTCCTTGGCCGTGGTGCTCTCTTTCGGCAGCGGCGCGCCCGCCTTCGCCCCGCGGCCTTGCAGCGGGCGCCCTTAGCGCCTCCCCGCGCGCGCGTCCACCTGTCCGCGCCAGCGAACGCCCTTGTAATTACAATGCCTCTCGTGATTGGAACATGTTTCGTACGAAGATCGTTGATCCCTGTTTTTGCCTCGCGCGAAGCGTCAGTGGAAGAAAATTTCGCGAACAAGGGGTTTAGGTCACGGTCTGCTACCCGATCAATAATCTCAAGATATGCCAGACTGGATGGGGAGGCCAGATTATTTGTTGTGGTGGCTTGGTAACATGAGGAATCTTAAATTAAGGATCGTCCGTTTTGAAACGCTTCATGAGGATGGTGGGATTAATAAAATGTTATATTCTGTTGTTCTACTTCACTGCAATCAACGGACAAAAACATGCGTGGAGCAACATTATTGATACGTAATTCGTTAGTACAAGTCTGTACTTGTATGTTAGTTTGATTTGTTTGATTATTGTGTGGTGAAAATATCCTTCACTATAAACAGAATTTCTAATTCGTTATTAGTAGAATTGACTTTCCGAAAATATTAGAAAATATTTGTAATATTAGTCCGAGAGGTTTTAACGGGAATACTCTTATACAATGCCAAGAAAGATACAAGGGTAATCTTTTTACATCACTTTATACATGTTTTATTTTCGCTTTCTTCGAGTCGGAAATAACCCGTCACATTGCTATTTGTCACGTTAAACGCAGACAAAATATTTTCAACTGAAATATTTTTCCGCTTGGTATCTAAAAACGACTAAGACAGAGGGAGTATTTTATGATTCCATTTACTTTCTCAGATCTAGTTTCAGATTACGAACGCAGCCCACTTTTGTCTTTCTTTTCCAGCCTTTTCTCGAATGCATGAAGCCAACCAGAGCACAAGACACGTTCCGCAGAGACGTCATCTCCGGAGCCGTTGTCTCTGATTCAGAGGCAGCGTGAAGCGGGAGGCGACCGCCCTGGGAGGTTCGGTTTGGATGTCCGCCTTGTATACTCCGCCTTTGACTGGCAGGGGCGGACGGCACGTTGCATGAGTGAGTATTTAGTGTTAATTATGGTCATTAGACTAAAACTTAGTGATTCCGGACGCGTTAACTACTGAGGTCATTAGTCCCGTAAGTGTAACACATGTTTTTCCATCGGGAGGTGGCGATGACCTTCAGCGCTGGATGCCGACATCCGGCGCCGACCTACTGTCGATTAGTGGGGGTTTCCCCAACCAGGTATCTTCCACCAGCGGAACTCCGCCCCAGCCAAGACCAGCTCTAAGCCCCCGACCGGTCTCCCAGCATGTGTAGTAGTGCAGTGCATTTTAGTGTGTGTGTGTGTGTGTGTGTGTGTGTGTGTGTGTGTGTGTAAGGGGGCTGAGAATAGATAAAAAAAGAGGAAGGAAAGATCGCACGCATTTCGTGGCCCGTTTGTTGTTACTGCTCTGGTATTCGCCTGGTGTTGAACGAGAAAACCACGGAAAACTACCGATCAGAGCAGCCGGGCGCTAGAATTCTCCTCCAGAGAGCGACTGAAATCGATCTAGATAAGCTAATGTCGAAAATCCTGCCGCCGTCGGGACTCGAACCTAGGATCTCCCGGTCAGAGGCACTGCAGTGACATTAGTTGATGCACTAAGCCACTTCACCAGGTCTGATGATTCCTGGAAGTGCATGTTATATACCAAGAGGTGGCGGTGTTCCTTCCCAGCTGGAACATGAGATCCAGCGCCGACCTACACAGTGGCTTATAATTTCTCTTCTCCAGGTATCTGCTCCCAGCGGTGTACCGTTCTAGACGGGGTAAGCTATAAGCTCCCGACATGAGTAGTAGTGTAGTGCATGTAAGTATAATATTTATATAAGAGAAGGAGGGGAAACAGATGAGGAAGGAAAAGATCGCGCGCGGCCCTTGGCTGTTTTGTTAAGGTATTGCAAAAGGGGATTGGGAAGGGACATTAGAAGGGCAGCATGCGCGTCCGAGCAATCGCAATTCATTTTGTCTCTTCAAAATATTTCTTGAACTTGGGCGAATTATATCTTGGATAAGCATGAAAGCTAATTTCTTGGGGTCACGGAAATGGAAATGTTTATAAATATTTCTAATAAGAAAATAGTAATTATTTGGAAAATCGAATAAAAATGGTCGATTAGGGAATAGATTTATATAAGGTATCACGCCTAACGGTTTCCAGAAAAACGAAAGTCTACGCTTAGAAAAACGCTGCCTCACCTCAAATCCCATTAACCCATTTTTGCGTATTGCATCCATTACCTATCTGGCAATGACTGGGTCCGTGAATTGAGAGGGACCCTTTCTAAAAACATTGGTCATTTGCTTACAAATGTGCATGAAATGTTTCTCAAAACGTATGCTAGTAGTATAAACAAATAAAATGGTGATTTAGTATTAGATTATTATGCTACTTTTTCCGTGATTCATTTTCCGCACCCGTAGATACCTCAAGGAGCAAGTGCCACTTGTCTGTTGAAAGCACCTTGCAAGTCGGGTAAATTATGTTCAAATCGACAAAGGGATTCAAGTTCTCAAATCAGACACTCCAGAAACTGCAAATGGGTCATTCCACGTAAAACCGGACAGAACAAAACCTGAAGTGTTTCAAATTCTCTAATATTTTTTACACTATCTATTATGAAAAGTGTGACAAATGTCCTGGAATAGAACAACTTAAAATGTTGCAGGAAAAGTTTGAAGAGAGGATGATTGACAGAGTGACGTGTCGGCAGTGGATTCACGTTGAACTATTCAAGTACATCATGATCCGATTACGACTCCCAAGAAGCTCTATGAGTGGTACAAATACATACAAAGCATAGTGATTTTCTTCTTCACCAATGAAGATCATGAAGAAGAAAGAATTCACTCAAAAGTCATAGAAATTAATCAAAATAACTACGTGGTACACGTTCGTTACATTCCTTTGTTCCTATTTGTGAAGATAAAGAAATAATTAAAACATGTTCCTTGAAAGAAAGTGCACATCTTGTCCAAGTTATATAAAGAGAAACTTAAAATGACGTAAATCTGATACAACTTCATATTTTATATGTTTTGGAATATTAACAATAACTTTAAAACGCATTGCTCAGTGAACATTTCCACTTATCTTGCTGTTGTGAAGCTTGGTCACCCCAGCGTTTCATTCGATACAACAACGGGCGCATGAGCTTCTCGCGGCGCTGTGAACGAGGAAATATTTAAAAAATTCTCAAAAAGTTATTTTAACAGAAGCCATTTTGAAACTTCGCAGTCCTTTAGAAGAAAGTATGAACTTTCTTTTCATTTCTTTTTCAGATTTTTAATTCGTGGTAAAATTAATAATTTTATAAACAAAAATTTATAAACAAAAAATTAACATTAAAAAATAAAATTTTATAAACAATAAGATAAATTTCATGAAAGGTACAGATATAAGCTTTGATTTAAGAGGAACTCAAAACCGAAATTTTAAAATGATTTTGAGATACAAAATATTATACACGTCAGTGCGTATGAAGTTACGGAAAATTAAAAAAAATAAAATGACGAAAATATAAATATTTGAGCAAAACTAAAAAAACACGTGTTGTATAGTTTGTTTTCATGAACCTGTAAAAAAATAATCAGAAAGATATCAGACATCGAGGTCAATTTTCCTTCAAATTCGTCCGATTTTGCGTGGAATGACCCAAATATAAATATTACATAGATCGAAAGTGTGCATATTGTGGTGAAACCAGGCTACATTACACCTTTCGCCTGCTTGCTCTTTGCCCGGGCCTTGTTGGAATGTTTCGTTTCCAGATGGTGAGGCTCGCCGCTCGCCGCCCCCCGGCACCCTTCTGCATGCCAACCAACTAGAGTTGCGCAACCCCCGCTGACGCAGGGATGGACTGGCCCGGCAGTCTATAAACGCCGTATACGGCTTCAGAAATGGTCGCTCGTTTCCCGCACGTGAGCGGAGCACTGTCTGTCAGCGCCCCCTCTATGGTTGCACCAAGGCGGTATTCGACACTGCAACAGTACTGCGAGCATCTACAGCCAGCAGTATAGAGAGCGTGTGTGTGTAAGAGTGCGTCCACTCTGTTCTTATAGTAAGAGACTTTTCCCTTGATGTGTGATGTACTTTCCTTGAATCTAAATAAAGCAATATTTTACTAGCGTCGGTTAATCAGTAAGTGGGCCTGACAAAAACGCACCTATCGGATTGATTCTACACTCTCATTTACTTGCGAAAATTACAAATTTGATATTGCAATAATTTAATTTCGCGAATTTTGAAAACATTCGTTCTCACTTGTTCACTAATGAGATGTTTAATTTTATCGCAAGACAAGACAGAAACCTAATTATATTACAAGTGAAGCGAAGATATCCTTCCACTGCGAATACACCGGGGCATGGGTTCCACCGCTACGAAAATACTAGGTCTGTCCCGCTCGAAATGTATGGCAAAATTACTCCCTGGGCTGCCTACTTCTGCTCCTTTTAAACGAATTCACTTCTCATTGTCCTTGTTCCGTTGTGCCATGTATTTTTGACACATTGATACGATGATATTTGCTTTCCTATTGGCTTTATGATTTGTAATCTCGTATTTTATTTTCTGTGGGTTCGTTTGTGAACGTTAATGGCATTTTAAGACATAATTTAACATCACATCTCGTTAATAATCAGTATTATCATCCACACACTTTTACTTAGGTTGATTTCTATTTGATTATTTGTCATATTATTTCGTAAATTTTAGTTATTTTATATTAATAATGAAATAAGCCCGAGTAGCCGTGGTGTCGGTATTGTATCATTTGGCATCAACTATTTACAAGCAGACGGACTTCTACTCCCTTCATTCCATGCTGCGAAATATAATGAAACCTGTGCGTATAATATATCACTCACTGGAACTCATTCTCTGCCAATATAGGAAAAAGAAGCGAATTTTAAAACCTAGCCACCAAACGTCTGTCTGTGAATACGTTAGTTTATGGCATGACAACCGTAAAGTTCTAAGATCAGCTCTAGCTAGATTATAAATATCCCTCCTTCAACAAAAGCCAAGTAGGTCTGCATCATACGCACAGAAATTGTACTACCAATAATAAATAAATTACCGCCTCATTCACGATATTGGTTAGGGGAAATTGAAGGGAAAAAAACACTCAGCGGCATCCCTCAGAGTGCAAGCGTTGCGGAGGTGATCATAGATAAGACGACGCATATGTGCGAGCTGGTCCCACACACACACACGAGGGCGCGCGGGCGGGCGAGGTGGTCGACGGGGGCGAGAAGGCAAGGTGGCGAGAGGATCTCGCGGGCGGGCGAGGGGATAGGAAGCGAGGGGGCGAGAAGGGTGAGGAGGCGGGGGGTGGGGGAACGAGAGGAGAGGAAGTGAGGTGAGGGGAATGTGAGGGGTCAGGCGGGAGAGGGGATGGGCGAGGGGGATGTGAGCAGGCGAGGAGTGTGGGCTAGTGGTCGAGAGGGCGGGGGAGAGGGCGGGGAAGGCGGGGGAATGGGGGGAGGAGGCCGGCGTGTGGGGGGGTTAGGGGGCGGGTGAGGGGGCGGGTGAGGGGGCGGGTGAGGGGGCGGGTGAGGGGGCGGGTGAGGGGGCGGGTGAGGGGGCGGGTGAGGGGGCGGGTGAGGGGGCGGGTGAGGGGGCGGGTGAGAGGGCGGGTGAGGGGGCGGGTGAGAGGGCGGGTGAGAGGGCGGATGAGGGGGCTGGTGAGGGGCGGGTGAAGGAGCGGGTGAGGGGGTCGGCGAGGGTGCCGCCGAGAGGTCGAGTGGGCGGGCGGGAGAGCAGCCACGCCTCGATTTATCGGCCCTTTGAGCAGTCACTCGCTCCGGCTGCCCGCCCGCGGTTGATCGCTCTATCGCCCGCCGGGGTGCCACGCCGTGCGATGCAGCACGTGCCTGCCTGTCGGGCGATATGGGACGTTGAGTGTGTTGTGAAATTTTGAAACACGTACTCGCACGTATTCCGGTGCGCTCAGCGTGAATAGGAATGATCAAATTTGGAAAGTTCACCTGCGGATGAGTTGATTGCACAAGACAGCAACTACTGTATATTACTTATAGATGTGCCATGTTATTATAAAAATATTATATGTTCATTATTTAGTGGTAATATGAAGCTCCATTTCAGGGAAATGTTTATATGTTTCACTAACATTGATTTTTATTATTTCATCATTGATGGATAATTTGTAAGTAAAAAGAACAAACAGTTTTAAATCACTTGTATGGCAATCGTGCTTGCAACTTAGTGAGAAGTCCCAGATAATTTGTTTTCATGGTGGTGTTTAACAAAACCTCCTGGAAACCAATAGATACGTAAGGGAATACGTTAATTAAATTTTAATGCATGTGATATTATTCAGTAGAGTAAGTAACCTAATGAAGGGAGCATGCGTAGGTTTCTTATTCAGAAAATACATTTTCTCTCTATACATCCTTCGAAAGAATATAAAAATTTCACAAGTAAATATCAAGATGATTGAAATAATTTCAAAGATGAGAAAGTGAATGCAAATGTAATTGAATATTATTAAATTTTTAACGCGTGTTTCCATTTTCCAGAAAAGTTCTTCTCAAAATGCCTGGTTAGAGCTGTAATCAGTTTGAAGCATGAAAATGAATTAACAACAACAAAAACATGAGGAAACACAAGTCAAAGAAGAATCGATCAGAACAGGAAAAATATTCCGTCTTTGCTGTATGGGAAGAGGGAAGAAGTGGTATAGGTCCCAACTTGTCTTTTTCTGAACCTTTTTTAGCTACTGATAAAAACGGCGGCAGTTTCTTTAGAAAGTCGTGTTTTGACCCAGCCACAAACAGAAGAAACTTCTCTGGTATACGCACAATGCAGCACAGAATCCAGTTCGCCAATATTCTGGTGACTGCTTTATCGGCGATTCAGCCTACCATACAGACGGCGCGGCGGCTCGCAATCTTGTTTGCCTGCGTGTGGCACCTTATCTCCTCTCCGGGGCGGGTCTGATCAAAAGAAAGCACTTCAACCGGTTCCGCGCCTTCATTTTGTTTGCAGAGCTATCACTCTCTTTGCTTCAATTGACACTTCAACGGTACATAAAATACGTGTACTAGTACTTCTCTAGAATGCGTGAATACTTATTGCTCTTCACTTTGTTGTCAGAAATGATAATACATTTCGAAACATGTCTGGCTAAAACAAGCAGATTTCAGTTCAAGTGACTCGAAAAATTAAGAGTACAATATTTCTCTATCACGGTCTTGGAAAGTCCTCGTTACCTCGGAACAGTATTTCTCAGTCGCAGATTAATTTACAGCTAGTTAAATATATTTTTATCTCATGTAAGCAGTTATAATTTGAGAATTCTCCTTGATAGAAAATGGAAAACTTATAGATCACGAGAGGGGAGTAAGAGATGAAAATGAACTAATGAGCTAGGCAGGAATGTGGGCGAGGACAAAATATACCACAAAAAAACAACATAGGAAACTAATATTTTTGCCCTCCCAAACCGTTAAAACGTAACGTTCTTCGCTAGAAATAGGGCCTTTCTTTGTCACGAAAGAGGGAAACTCACCGAGGAAAGCTAGAGATTGATACACTCACCTATCTTCAAGGCATTCAGCAAACATGTTGCGAAATTGGGAGCGTTTCCAGCTGCCAGAAAAAGGTGGCAGGGCCGTTTCTCTCGTGCGCCCCAAGGCTCTGGCGCGGGCGGGCGGACGGGCGGTCGCGTGGGAGGCCAAGCGAAGGAATCGCCCAGCGCGGGCGGGCGGGCGGGCGGGCAGAGCGCAAAAAGAGAAGTTAAAGGGCGGAAATGTCGGGACCGGGCGACGGGAAATGGGAGGAACGAAGAACTTCTTCAAAGGAGGATTAGCTAGAGGGAACGATGCTGAGGGGAAACACGTGTGTGGGGCTTGGAAGCGGTGCAAAGTGTCCGAAAAAGTCAGTAGGATCAGATGCAGTGAGGGGAAAGTGCAAAACGTTGCCACGGGAATTGGAAGAAAAGAGCACTGAAGAAGGAAATATAACAAGAATCTGGCTATGAGTGGAATTTATCTTGTAGGAGAACCGGCATTACTGTGCCTTACGAACTCCTGCTACTCAGAGTAGAGAATAAAATAGTAAAAGAGTGAATAGAAAAGAGAATAGATAGACATATTTAAGTTGAATAATGTGAGTGACTGAAGTCTAATGAACTGTCCAGAAAACTACGAATATCAGCTACTGAATGTCTTCAACCTCACTTCTGACAAATCGAAATTAACATAGAATTGGTTGACACTCTGAACGGGATTGTTGGAAGACAACTCAGACGAAGAATAAAATGAAGTATTGAGTCGAAATATTATTTGTTAAGAAGAAATGGATGATGAAATCTTTGAGAAATGATAGCAACAAGAACAAAGAAAAATAAATAATGATTGAGGCTGATTAAAAACATTGAGATATAGACAAAACTATTCATCTATTTAGGAAAGAAATAGATACATTAAAGAGAACGCATGATGGGCAGCTAATCTCAAACCGAGAGCGAATGTCTTCACGACAAACAGCATCCTATCGTCAGTAATGAGAGGTGGCGGAGGCGGAGGACGCAGCCCGAGAGCAGCCGATGGGCCGTGCAGCCGAGGGCGTGGGGCAGCGGGGTCCCCTCCCCGCGCCATCGCCGGCCGGGGCCTCTGCGGGGCCATTAAACACAGAGTAAACAAACCGCCTGTGTGGGCGCCGAAACTGCGGGCCCGACCGAGCCGGCGCCGCGCCGCGCTCTCCTTTTTACGAGGGCCGCGTGGGCGGGGCGGGGACGGGCGGGGGCGTTCGACTAAATCATGCCCCACCCCCGCGCGGGTCCCGGATGCACTGGGCCAGTCAGTCACGACCCCCTGCCTCCGCCGCCGTTGCCCGCCGCTGGATTACTGGAAGCCCCGCCGCGAGCAATTTGCCGCGGATCACGTGACAACCTCTTGCCGCCACCGCGGGGGTTCCCCAGGGACGGAGATGGCGGCTGCGGCCTCCATGCGGCGTCTCCGATTGCCTCCGCCGTCCGCCCTCGCCGTCCGCCCTCGCCGTCGCCGTCGCGCTCTACGCCCAACCACTGCCCATCCACACCACCCACTACGGCCGTCCACCACCCTCTACTTCCACTCACACCGTCCGCCTACGCCATCCTCCCTATCCGGGCGCGCTCGTAAGGAGGCTTCGTCTACGCCCGCAGTCACCATCCCCCGCAATGCCCTCCTCTTCCAACCGTCTCCATCCGCCTCTCCCGATCGTCCGGTTGCGACGCCGTCCCCCGCGTCGTTTCGGGCCTTTACTGCTCCGCGGCGGCGAGAGAATCTCGAGAAAACGCCCGCCAACCGCGAGGGAAACGAGCCGCTGGCGGCTGTTGCCGACAGAAGTTGGAATCACTGTCTACGGCCGGGCAATTCCGACTCGGCCCAGCCGCGACTCGGGCAGGACACCTGGAGCGTAGTCCAAATGAGATCAGAAGAAGAAAAGGAATAAAAAGTATTATTATTCATAGAGCAAAACCTGATTATACTGGCAAGTTTCCTGGAAGAAACAAGGAGAGTGAAACAGAATGAATGAGGCTTTGCAAATTTCTCAAAGTACAAGAGCGTCCATTCAATTACGTTCTGCTGCACTGTTTGCGGGAAGGTAAAAACGATAGAATTTCATTTTGCAGCTTTATGAAATGTATATTCTCCGGAAAATACGAGTTTGAAGTTACGTTCATTAAGGTTCCTTGTTTATTTTTAGTATCCTTTAATCACCCCACTTCACTGGACGACATATTGTCACATCATTCTCTAAATTACCCTCCTATAGAATTACAAAGTGGATTAATTCGTTTCCTCTTCATCCATTGACGAAGATATATTACGTTTGACGACCTCTTTTCTATCAGAAGCGCCATTTGATGCAATCGAACTTGGATGTTGGGGCGGAGGTGTCTGCAATTGATGCGATGCCCTCCCAGGGGGCTTTGTACGATGATTCAGCGAAAACACGTCTTTTCCTAACGCTGTGCCGTTCTCTTGTACTGAAGCTCTGTTCATCATCGTTTTACGCGAAGTATTTGCAGAGAACGATGATAAAACGCGTTCATTTGGTTGCATTTGAAATTATTTATTGAAGGAAATATGTTTTTATTTTTAGAAGATTCGTTGTTAGTTCCTACTTTCAGATATTACATTTTTGTACTACATTAAATATATTACATTTACACATATTATTGCACAAATGTATTACATTAAGGGGAAATTAATGAAGTAATTATGAATACGGCCCAGATATTTTTGACGTGTCATACTTTATTTCTTTGTGTTATTCCCGTGAAAAATGTAAGTTACGCATGATTTCATCTTAATTTCATAAAATTAGGCAATTTTCACATGTCATATACAGTCATATTTTGGCCTCCTAAACCCATTTGTCATAATCCGTTAATTTTTCATATTAGGGTAACATTTTTCCGGGAATTTTCGTATTTCTGTCATTTTTTTTCTTTTTAATTCCATGTTCGCATATTTGTTTGCAGAAGTCTCAAACTTCTAATTGTTATCTAATTTCTTACAATTGTATCTAATTGTTGTCTGCGTTTCCTATAAATATATACATATGTCAATTAGGAGGGTAAGATATATAGGAGAGAAAGAAAGCGTACAAAGCACCAGATGCGAAGAAAGTGTAGGACTAGTTTTGTCAGGTGTTGTGCAAATGTTAACGTTTCTATAAATAACTTTAGTAGGTAGAATTGTCTTCATGTGTCGCCAAAGGAGAAGGAGTGACCTGTGAATGTACTGTATTTTAAAAGTACTAGCGTACCCGTGCGAGAACTCTCGCATGTTAAATCCCACCCTTTCCCTATTCATTTGTCTATCCGTTCCATAAAGGAGAGGAACTACTAATGTACTTACAGAATATCAAACAAAATAACAATGCAATTGATGTTTGAAACAAATGTTCAATTAAAGTTTATTCAACATTATAGAGAGATGTTCTTGGAACAATTCATTCTTCTTTAAAAACAACATTTGAAGAAATTTTTCAACCTTCCTTGAGAGTTAGCTTTTCGCTTTCCTTGATAGTCAAATAATAGAAAAGGTTTTTACTCTTGAGAAAGCCAAGTAAAGTAGTGCGAAAATACCGGATCGGGCAAGAACAGACCTACTCATTGCAATATTATTTAACTTTCCTTTATTTTTTATGAAGAACCGAGTCGGTTTTGGAGAGTCAGGGTGCCAGCTTGCTGGGGTGAGAAAATTGAAAAATTATTTGTTTACTAAAATGTATTGAATTATTTTCTGAGTCTTTACGTACCTCAAGAAAAGCAATTCCGATCCAAAAAATAATCAAACTAAAGTTTTCACCTTTGAGTACTAAATACCATTTGTTAGCATTAGAAACAATTTAGTAGGCATTAGTAAGCCCACTTCGGTACATGGGAATGTTGCTCAAACTATGTTTGCATTTTTTGCGGTGTTTTATTTACAATATGAGTTTACAGTTGGGCGTTACTGTACATACTTCCAGATATCGCCAACATTTAAATCGTGCGTTTGGACTGCGATCGTTGGCAGTTGTCGGGTGACTTGCACTATTCTTTCTATAATTTTAAATTTAGTTGTTTTTTAATTGATTCGCATAGTATTGTAGGCTAGCGCGTTTTGATTTTTGTTTTCCATTTATTTCAAGCTATTCTATTTTAGCTACTTTAAAAAGTTTGTTCTTTGTGTTGTGCCATAGCACAAGTTTTCCCCCACTACCTCTGCGTATATATACCCGTGCGAGAACTCTCGCATGTTAGACCCCACACTCATCCCTATCCTTCTATTTTCATTCTAAGACGGAAAGTAGTTATCGAAACGTGTTTATTTGTATCTATACTACTTACTACTATACTTTTATTTGTCTCTATAAAGGTAACTTGCAATGTACTAACACAATTACATATAAAAATAAAAAACAATGCAATTAATGTGTAAAAGAAATTTTCAGTAAAAATTTATTCAATATCATGGAGAAATTGCTTGGAACAATTCCCAACACTTACTTAAAGACATTTGAAGTAATTATTCAATATTCTTTGTCAATTAGGTTTTAGTTTTTCGTGATAGTCTCAAAATATTAGCTTTATACTTTTGAGGAAGCTACGTGTCTGAACCCGTTGACTTGAAAATTTCATCGAATGATAACGAAAAAATTGGTACGGGTAAAACACAAACAGTCTTCACTCTTCACTGAACACCCACATCCTTCCACAATTAAGTACACAGCACTAATAGACCATGAAAAAATGTTAATTGAATAGTTTTTCTACGCGCATAAGAAACAATCTTCATAGGAATAGGTATCAAGCAACTATAATAGTACTTTTAATTGTTGCTGGAGAGCAAATCTTGAATTAATGATTATGCAAATAAACCTCGTCAGACCAACACCGCCTAGAATACAAGGCCTGCCGACGCCCTGAGAGTTTGTGTGTGACGTCACGACGAGAAGGCCATGATCCATTATCTCATACTATAGTGCGATAGTGTTGTTTCTGGGCCTGTGCTTAATGTTTTTTGTTATTTAATGGTAAAATATACTTAACCGTGCGTGTGTGTGTGTGTGTAGGGATGCAGACCTTAAGTGCAGAAATTATGCCTAGTTGTGTGCGAGGGTGCCAGGCAAATTATAAGAATGGACCTCGGTTGGGTATTTTTTCGTGTCCAAAGGACGTCGAGTTAAAAAGAAAATCGATGAGAGCAATATAAATGATTTTATACCCACAACATACCCAAAGGTAAGCTACAATCTATCTTTAAAATATGTGTTTCTTACCTTCGATTATATTATTCATAGATTACTTAACTTGGTGATACATACTATATTTCTATACCTAACCATCTTTCTGTCCAATTCTCTCTGGAACTGGATTCTTTAGATTGTTGGAAATATCTTGTTTTCTATTTCATGTGTAGGTTTGTGAACTACATTTTAACGAACGTGATGTTGAAAGAAGTAGTTCAGCTTAAGATGAGAAAACAGGGAAGCAAATTAATGCCCCATTGTCATACCCCAGGCTTGTTGATGGTGAGTTAAATAATATATTATTTGGGAACTATATATGACTTCAGAAGGAGAATAATGTAATTCAGAAAGAGACCTTAATCTTTATGCAATTATTCTTAACAGTAAAGTCCATAAGTTAACCTTGTGCATTAAAGGGTTGATTATTGTAACGTTCTGAAGAGTTGAAAGGACAGCTGTTCTTCTTGCTTAGTTTGTTTTGTGTAGTCATGATTTTTAAGGGGATCGTATGCATATTTAGTGATTTTAGGTGTCTGGCGACTTCAGAATTTGCTTCACTTGAGACAATAGAATGATTTTTTAGGTTTTCAGAGAGTACTTGTACAAAAAGTACGTAAATGGTAATTTAACATTCTACAATGTAGGTTTGAGATAACAAAGTTAATTATTATTTCTAGGTGCTGAACCGTCTGTAATGGTTGGAATACCAAAGTATTTGTCACTGCCTTCGACATCTGCTCGAGAAAGCTCGGATATGCGACGTACGCGATTGAAGAACGAGTCTTTAAGAAATGTCATCGAGAAAAGCATCGTTTCTTTTGAGACACATAATGAGAAGAATTCGTTTCATTACTATGAAGAATTGAAATCTAAAATGTGTGACATAAGTTTACCTGCAGATTGGACGGTATTGCTGAAAGAAAATTATGTAAATTTTGTTAGTGAAAGGAAACCGTCAGCCAAGAATGCTTTGTGCTATTAATGTTAGTGAAGAATTGATATTATCTGCTTTCAATGACGATGCTGAAATACACTCGCTTCCATCTGGAAAACTACCAAGGAAGATCAATAAGATACATGACTTGGAGAATATTGTTAGTGAAATCAGTGGAGCTTTCTGCAATAATTGTCGCAATTTCTCCATAAAACATGTTATCGACTTGATCACCCATTTTCTTGATCATTTGGAAACAATAATACCAGAGATCCACAGCCACATTGGATTTATAAAAGAACAAATATTATTACTTCCACTACCTAAAACTACTGCAAGATATTTATGACAATTACTTATATTCTGTAGTCTGCTTCACTCGATATCACCTCATGGATATAAATATCTGAAATCATCTGGTAATTTGAGATAACCCAGTTCCTCTGCTATTAGGCAAATTTGCAGCACGTTTTTCAGTAATCCCCATTTGGAGCAAGACCCTTCTAAAGCACAGTTTCATGTGTCTGGAGCACAGTGTCATGTGTCTGTTAGGCAAAATTTTTGAAAGTGAAAGCAAACTGCGAATTCAGAATGCCATGTCCCTGATTTTGAAATCTCACAGACTCAGTCAAGTTTCTGTGGATGTTTGTGAATTTGATGCGACTAATTTCATGTCTCAGGATGAAGACCTACACAACTAAGTGGTTCCAGATATTTTGAAAAGTAATTGTGCTGTAGATGAGGATGATATTGATGACATTCCAGTATCAACCTGTTCCATTTTAACATATATTGGGGGATACAATGCTTATGCTGTAAGAAAAAAATCAAATGTGGCTATTGTAAACAATATTTAATTGCAGAAAAGTCTGGTAGATATAATATGTTGATTAATTCAAATAACAGAGGTAGTCTGTTTTACCCTCATAAAGATGTTGTTTGTTGTACGTCTTGTTTGTACATTATTGTGCAAAAATTAATTTCAAAAGAAATAGAAAATGAATTTTTGATGGTATCAAATTATAAGAATGTAGTAGTTTCTTTAGGAGTAATGAATATTCCAAACAATCTCTTTCAAGATCATAACATTGAACACCATAACGTTAAGGACATTATTCAAAACATTATGTATGTAACTGCCAACCTACTTTTAAATAATTATTCAAAAAGAAAAACTGACCATTTAAAACGAAAAACAATGTCAGAATGTAAAAGACGCAAGCAAAAATAGTGTTGCAACATAAGACATGAGCTGTAATAAAGTGTATTAAAATCGATACATAAGTTTAAATGCTAAGTTTGTGACGTTAAATAAATAAATAAATGTGTTTATTTTTTGACCTTTCATTTAGCCATATGCTTCAAGTTTAAATGAACTAAAAACAGAAAGAATTCTAAATGCCCCGGGAAACGATGCAATATTTACAGCGGCGCTATTGCCGAGCGGCCACCGCGGCCGGCGATTTTCGGCCTTCCTATGTGACGTCACGGAATACGTCGGCAGGCCTTGTATTCCAGGCGGTGTTGGTCAGACTGCACAAACTACGGTGTTAACAGGATGTGTAAATAAAGATATTCGAATCTAAGCCTTCTAAGCGTGTCGCCACAAAAATTGCTACCAGCAGGAAGGGCTGAAATATTGAGGTGGCCTTGATAGTATTGAAGCGTGGAACCGAAAAGTTAATTGAATGGAGCGGAGAATGTCTCATCTTGTAGATTATGATGTGAAAAACGTTTCTTTGAGGCCTTTGGCCTCAAAATTTTACTTTTTAAGGCTCTAAAACGTTTCGTTTATGAGTTATTTGCAGATATAGGTTGACATGTGATGCGTGTTGCATTTTACTTGAATATTTCGATGCGTTTTTTTAAAGAAATCATCCATATTTGTAAAGTCAAAATGGAATTCGTCAAGTCTACGTGAACTTCTATTTCTTTGGAGCCCTCATTTATAAAGATTGGTTGCGTGTGAGAGCCGCAAAGGGGAGGTATACTACTGAAATAATATAGGAGACGATATTTTGTTGGTTATTTAAACAGCGTCAAGATTTGGAAGATTTGAGAAATGTAACCCAAAATGTTTTAAGTCATCTTTATGGTATATTTTTAGGTCATAAATGCTTGCATATTTCTAACCTTTTTAGGTCATAAACATTCGGTCCCTAATTAGGACAGTTCCGAAAAGATCGACGTCATGTTATGTTTTCTACAAAAACGTTTTCATTGATTTATATAATTCATGACAAATCAAGAATTATTGAAAAAAATAAGCATTTTATTTTTATGGAGTGAAAAAATGTGTATTCGCCATTAAAAATAAACAATTACACATCAATTTAATCTGGTCACATAGTAAGAATATAAAATTATTTTTTACTAAACCGTTCAAAAACATGCACGCACGCATCTATTGGTTTCCTAATTCACAATCTGATTAATATTCACACTACACGATTCTATCAAGAATAAAAGCAGCAATCTCCTTCTCCTTTGGCGACCCATGAAGACAATTCTACCTACTAAAGTTATTTATAGAAACGTTAACATTTGCACAACACCTGACAAAACTAGTCCTACACTTTCTTCGCATCTGGTGCTTTGTACGCTTTCTTTTTCTCCTATATATCTTACCCTCCTAATTGACATCCCTTATTACAAATGTTTGTAGTTATCTAAATACTACCTACATTTTTAGCAATTTGATTGTAAAATGGCTATTACGTATTTTCTGAAATACTTGTTATCTATTACACTTCATGCATTGCTGACAAAAATTTATCTAAGACCGTATAAAATAACACAAAAATCTTTCTAGCTGTGATCGCATTTCTAATAATTAAACCAGTACATGTACAACTTGTTTGCTTGGCCACGACAACTCGGGTGATTGCAGCTTTACGAACTGAATTCAACCCACTTCACCTTTGTGGCAAGGATCCCAAAGGGAGCGAAAAAAACTGGGTCACTCTCTCCCAATCAGGCCCAGAGGACAGAGTGCGGCGGCGGTCTTTGGCAGCCGGGAAAGGCCTCCCTAATGGCAGGGCTTTTACCGTCCGTTTGTCACAGCACTCGCGCGTGTTGGCGTTCGGTGCCTGCTCCGGCGGCGGCGGCGAAGCTCTCTGTTGACTCGGCCGAGGTGGGAGAACAGTGCTCAGTCACCCCCTGCCTCCGCCGCCACCCTCGCCGCCGACGCTGCTGCTGCCGCCACGATCGACGCTTTCTCCGTGGCCGCCCTCGTCACTGCTCCTGTTGCCGCCCACGATGTGCTTTCTGTCCTCGCCCTCGCCCCTCACCGTCGTCTCCACAGCGTCCATTGCTGCCACTTTCCTTTATACTCACACCCATCCTGCTGACCTCGTCGACTTTCTTGTTCCCTCTTCCTCGATTCCCCCCTTCGACATCCATATTCGGCGCCACATTTGCCGTTCCCTTCACCATCTCCATCGCCAACCCCCCGCCCCCCAGTCACCGCCACCGCTACCTTCGCTGTCCGTCGCACTTCCCATCTATGCCCATGCTCGCATCTTTGTCGCATTTTTGTCGTTGAAGACGATACCATCACTCATTGCAATACTTCCCCGTCGGCATGCTCATTGTACCTTCCCCATTGGCATCCGCTGTCGACCACCACAAAATTCCCATCATGCAGCATCTTCATCTTCCATCAGAATCGACTACCTATCACTTTCACTCGACATCGCCTACGCTTCCCGCCTCAGTTATTTCCCCCCCCCTTCTCCAGCAACACTGATATTTTTCGTATTTAACAACTCTAAAAACTATTGTCTTTATTATTAAAAACAAATATTGAAGTTAGAAAAGTTTGCTGGAAATAAAATTGTCCATTTTTGAAATAGATTGTGAAATAGTTCTGTAACTACTTAACCACAACAGACAACTCAGCATTAATCCTACCACTCGCACTCATTTCAGCAACTGGTTGGAGGAGAATTCGAGTGAGCGGCGCCTCTGATCGGTGGACATCCGTGGTGAATTTGATTAATACCAGGCGAAGTCTGAAGCAGTACCCCCATTAAACGGACCACGGTCTCCGCATGATCTTTCCTTTCTCGTCCTTGTTCCCTCCTCTCCCCTTACAAACGAACTTACGCATACATTTACTTGCACTAATATACTGCCAAACCTGTAGGGAACTTGTGAGGTGTCCCGGTAGGGGAGATAACTTGTGAGGTGTCCCGGTGGGAGGTTGAAAATTATCACTTTTACCCCAATGAACATATAATGGGAAAATGCAGGTAACGAATTTTGTGTGTATTTATACATATGACATTTGCCCGTTAATTTTAGGCAATCCTGTAACAATAGGTGTTCGGCAAGTCACGTTCTGACTCATTCAAGAAGTGTTTCTGCCTCTGTCGAACGTCTGTGCATATGGAGTTGCCTCTACATGCTCTGAAGTTCGTAACATTTATTCCTCGACATCTATATACTCACGTGAATAATGACCATAGTTGTCTACGCGCCCGGAACGACTAAATACTCGCTCGTCCACTCCATGGCTCTCGCCGCAAGGCCCTGGTGCGGCAGTCGCTCGCATTGTTTGTCGGCTCGCGCTTCCGCTATGCCGCACGGCCGCTCGTCACCGCATAAACAAGCGCCCTGAGTCGCGCGACGAGATTGCCCGGAACCGACGCCACGCGGCGCGCCGGTCTGGGTGGCGCGTACGCCGCGGCTTGATGGAGCGTGTCCTCCCGACAGTTGACGCGGGCTCTGAACCGGATTCGGTGTGCATGCGGCCCGGTCAAGCGACAATTCGTAGTCCTGGGAGTGGTTGAGAAACGAACCCGGAGCCGGATTTACGCCGCATCCAGGAGCGGTGAGTATCCAGGGGCGCCAGTTTCATCACTGATTTAGACCTATGATGGTTGATTTAGAAAGTACTCGGTTTAGAAAGTTTCAACGATTATGTACTATACCTTACAAAATAAGAGGTGGTAATAATTTCGTATTATGTACTAACTTGTTTTTTTTCTCAGAGATTATGAATAACTATTTCAGCCACCCTTCTTCATATGTCTAAGAAATACGTTTATAACGTTGATAACGTTTGTACAAACATCTGTTGATCCAATAAATAACATATTTTATTGTTTTGTATTTCTTTATTTTCAAATTACTTATTAACGTATTTCATTATTTTAACATCCTGTTTTATTAGTGTTGTATTAAGGCATTAGATCCATTGACTTTGCAAGAGAATAGGAGTTTTGCCGAGTTCTTGCAACATTGGTGTGAAAGAATCTGAACTGTTTTCCCCATTACTTAACATATTGCAATTTTATCATTATCATACATTTTCACAAATTTTTGTTTGTTTGTTTTGAAAACAAAGAAGAAAAGACTACTTCCCGCAAAAGTTTTGAGATATAAGGCCTAAGGTATTTCTTTTACGACTTAATCCCAAGTTTGTATAACAATATTTCACAATAGCAATATTTCTGTGTATAAAAAATCATCAAATTCTTTGTTCGTCTCTTTTGTTCTGCAATTTTCTAGATACGTTTTTAACGACAATGATCAATGTGCATAAAAGATAAGACGGATGCATGTGAAGTTCCTAGGATGCATCCCAAAACACGTATTTTGTGCGATCTTTATTTTCCATTACTCAACGAAATTCGTGAGATTAAAATCTAAAATAGAAAATATATTATTGTCCAGCTTTTCCATTTCACCTTAATCGATCTCCTTTTCTCTCTTCGATTTACTGCAGCTACGGAAAACAATCCTTGTAACACAATGTCGAGAAAGATAAGGCATTCGTTTTACAATTTCATGAAGTTATCTACAAAGAGTCAGGAACTCCTTATCTGATTCACAATACTACTAGACCTGGAACACACCGACGACTCGAATTCTTACTACGTTCTTTCCAAAAAAGATTCTTATAAATCGTGGCCGGATGCCCATGCGAGCGCTAGATAAAAGAGAAGAACCCGACCTAAAAAAACCCATCCCCTCCTACAGGTTTATTACCGGAGATAACGATAAGGGTTGCCAGGCGACATTTTCGACCGCAGGAACCACCCTCCGTCCGCCAACAGATATCCCGCAGGCCACCCCAAACTCCTTCCTCAGCTGCAGCCCCCAAGCCCCGCCGCAGACGACGCAGCCTGCCGTGCGCAGCCCGTCGCTTGGGCGGTGTCGGGTGGCCCCGCTAACCTTGCTGGTTATCTGGGAGCCATCAGAGGCTGAACCGCCGCGTCGCCTGGGCTGACTACTGGCACACACCGCACTCCTTCCATGTGTTGCCTCTGATCCCTAACTGCACCCTTTGCGATGCCGACACCGTCCTGACTTTTCTTTCCCTATGATGAGCCTGTAAGAGCCGCCCCAAGGAGGCTCTTCTTCTTGTCGGCTTAACACAGTATCATTTTTACTTTCTCGCATACTACAAATGCAGAGTACAAAAAGTTATGTAATACTACAGCGAAAACACTACGATTTTTCAGCAGAAAAACTCTTACTTAGAATCTCTAATATCGAAAAAGTGGATAATTTTTGTTCCTATAAGTGGTACAATTCTTCCTTTAACACATTATGTAGTTAGAATCAACGTTTTGTGAGCCCGCGATACCGAAAACTTGGTTTAGAGCAATACGTCTACAAAGAGTTTATTAATAGGGTTTATTAAATATCTCTCACGGCGTTAATATTTACATGATGAGCATGTTTATACATCAGTGTATTTGTGACGTACTGTGCGTATTTCCTGATATTCTATTTGTAGTAACAGTTGCTACTGTAAACTGTAGTATTTTCCAACCTGACATCGGCCCAAAGTATCCCTGCGACCAAATTTCACTGAATGTTTTCTGTCAGTGACACACCATCGATTCCTTTCCAACACTTCTGAAAAAATCCATTCAGTGTTCAGGGAGTGTCTGAATCCATTTCTATTGTGACAACAGTCTCCAACTCCTTTTCCACTTTCCAATCTGCTCTGCCGGCCAATATACCTAACTTGTTCGCTTCACTGAATTCGTTTGATATGGAAGGAAATAGCGCCCTCACTCACTCCCCGCCCGCACCGTCGCGCCGCAGTCGCCGAACACATTCGCTTCTCCTGCGGCGGCCTCGCCCTGCCTTCCACGAGGTGCTGCTTGCATGCTTCCCCGTCGTCACCCGCATCAGCGATCTGCGCGCTCCACGCCACGTCGCCCTTTGCCTCTCAGCCGCCTCGCCCGCCCGCGCGCCCTCCCGCGCGCGTTCGGCACGGCCACCCGGAGAATGCGGGGCTCGGGTTCCGCGGAGGGAGCGGCCTCCGCCTCCGCCTCACATTCGCCGCAACCTCCGCCCATGGACTAAGGAAGGAGTTCTGCTCCGCCTCCGGCCAGCCCCTGCCCCTCGCCCTTGGCCTCTGCCGCTGCCTCTGCCCTCGTCACCACCTCCTCCTCCTTCGCCTCCCCCTGCTTCAGTCTTCACTCCGCCTCCGTCCCTCGCCTTCGCCCTCACTCACTTTGCACTTCCGCCTCCGCCCCCTCTTCAACCCCCGCTTCCACCTCCACCTCTTTCCTAGCCGTCGCTTCTGTCTCCGTTCTCCCGCCACCGAACCCACCATCGCCCACGCGTCCACCCACCACCACCACCACCACCCCGCCGTCGCCCTCTCCCTCTCTCTCGCCTTCACCCTCGCTCTCGCCCTCGCCTTCTCCTCCACCTCCACCCCACATTCCCCCCCCCCCGTATCTGCTCTGTCACCGCATCCAACGTTCACCCCTGCCGCCCCCGCCACCCCCACGCCTACTTGCGCTTTTTTGCCCCGATCTCGCCTCCGTCTCTGTCCCTCATCTTCGCTCTCACCTCCGATCCTCACCCAACCACTTCCTCCCATGCCTCCATCCCCGCTTTTGAATACCTACCCCCTCACCGCTCCCACCTCTACTTCCATCTTCGTCTCTGCCTTAGCCTCCACGTCCCATCCCTCCACATCCCTCCACGTCCCTCGCTCCACGTCTGCCTCTGCCTTCAGCATCCGTCCCACCTTTGCTTTGCCAGCGTCTTGCAACCTTTCGGTCCCTGCTAACTACGCCTTCGTACCTGTGGCCGTTGACACGACCCTCCTCCTTCTCCTCTCCCACTCGGCTTCCTACATTTCTACTCGGCCTGTGCCACCTCATAGCCAACTTCAGCCTCAACTCCTCCTCTTCTTTTCTCACCCACTTCTTCCTGCTTCTTCTTTCAGTCTCTAACACTTAGCCGCCCTCTTCGGCTCTTCATTCCTTTTACGTGTCGCCTTCCAATTTCTTCCTTCTAGTTATTTAAAAACTTACGTACATCTGCCCCCCCTCCCCTTGCACTTTCTCTTCTTTCGGTTTTAGTTATCTATCTTGCCAGTCACTGCCATTCAAAGCGCTTCCACCAATTTCTTCATTATTCTCTACTACTTTCTTTCTTTCCCCTTCTTGTTTCTTCACTTGTTCTTTGACCATTACTCTATTTTCCTCTTTCCATTGGATTTTATTCCTCTTATACGCACTGAGCCGTTTTTTTTTCTTTTTCTTAATTTTATCCTCGTCACGTTTTCTTCTTGTCCTGTTCTTGTAGATTTCTTTTGTACATCCTCCCATCCGATCTACTCCTTCTCAATTTATCTCCCTCCTTTCGTCCCGCTCCCCTTTCGTCTCATGTTTTTCCATTCTCCAATCCTCCATTTCTCCAATTTCTTCATATTTTCCCCAAGGTTTGCTTTTGCGTTCGCAGATGACGCCTCCGCTCCTCTGAGTCTCGCAGCCTCTCTCTTCCGTCTCCGTCTCCTCCTCCTCCTCCGTCGCGGCGGTGCCGTCTCGAGTTCCCCGCACAGTTCGTCACGCCCCCGCAGCTCGCAGAACCCTCGCTGGAAGCGGTGGTCGATACTTGTCGAAACCACCACCCGAACTTCCCCAACCGCCTCCAGATCCTTCTCTCGCTCCCTTGTAGACCTGCCAATCAGACGGAGTGTTGCGAGGGTACACACCACACAAGACGTTATTTCCTTCCAAATGAAACACGTCAATATATCAAGATGACGGTAATGTGATTCCGCATTCATTTCACAGAACAAATATATGCTCTTCGGGAACTCAAAACTAGAGATGACGTCATCTATCATGTTCACGGGGAAATTAAAAGAAATGGTATACAGAAGTATTAATCCGGTTTGAAATATCGAGGTTCGCGACCACTCTGTAATATCATTTTATTACCCGAAAGGAAAAAGGAATAGAAAACGAAACATTATTTTACTGCTTTCACACAACCACAGAAAATTTGAACGCATTGAGTTAGTAATTTCATTTTTAATATACGGTACATTATGTATCTACTACACAGTGTATTACATCATTCAGCAAAATACTTTTGTGAAGTTTTACGTGATATGGAAATTCATAACTTTTCAATTCAAGTCATAAATTGTTCAATTTCCCCTTTCTTAACGTAACATTTTCCAGCCCAAGTGACGGGCACTGAATGACAGCGTTCTTGCCTGCGTACATTCTTCAGTATTTTGTGTTTCGTTCAAAATAACACATGATTCAATAGGATAGTAAAACAAGTATGCTTTTAAAGTCCAGTTGATTATTGAGCAGGTCAGATCTGCTTTGCTTACCCTTATCCCACACCCACCGCTGATCATTTTTCTGAAATAAATATTTTGTCAATATGATTATAACTAGGTGAGATATTTTAGAGAACAAAAATATAATCTAAAAATTCTACACATACTGTTTCAAAATAGTAAAGCAACGTCAGAGATAAAATATTAGAGAAAAAAAGTATAAATTATTCGGGTGTTGGGTTATTGCCGTGTTAAATAATTTAATACTCATTACTTATTCAATATTTCAACATATGATGTACATTTTGTCTATACTCTCGATTGGCATTAACAAAACTTTACACACACATACACACTTCTCAGACGGACGTATTTCACTTTACAATTAAAATTAAAAGTATATCAAGCCGTTAAAACTAGGCAATAACAAATATATTTTGATAGATCGAATATAAAGTAGTTAATTAAAAATGAGAAACAATGCAGTTTTGCAAAATTTGAGTACAATATAGATATGGTTCGATGATATCCTTTCATTAAAAAATTCCCTCTAAAACATAATGCTCCGAATGGGCGTTCCTGTGATACGTATCAGGCAAAGAGTTGTTTAGATCGGGATTAAGTTAACGAGAATTGCAATATCCGTACGGATGATTCCATCACAAACGCGCTTCACAGAACACAATGTCCCTCATTTCGGAAAATCCATTAACGCATTGAAAGCACGGAGCGTGCTCGTCCTTCAATCCCCTACCCCGCCCCATCACAGCGGCAGGGCACGGCCTCGCCCCGCCCACGACTTCACCCCCGCCCCTACCTTCGCTCTCACCCACGCCCCTACCTCACCCCGGCCGCGCCCTCGCCCCTGCCAACGATCATGCCCACTCCCATGCCACCTCGACCTCGGTTGAGCTCTCGTCCCCGCCCTCGCCCACGCCCACACCCTCATCTCCGCCCACATCCACGCCCCCGCCCACGCCCTCGGCCCCTGCCATAGCACCCGCCCTCGCCCCCGCTCCCGCCCTCGCCCTTGCCCACGACCCGCCCCTGCCCCCGCCTTTGCTCCCACCCTCGCCTCCCCCTTCGCCCTCCCCTCGCCTCGGTCTTTATCCTCACCTTCGTTTTCACTCCCTGCCCCGTCTTCGTCCCCGCTCTCGTCCCCGCTCTCGTCCCCGCTCTCGTCCCCGCTCTCGTCCCCGCTCTCGTCCCCGCTCTCAACCCCGCTCTCGCCCCGCTCTCGTCCCCGCTCTCGTCCCCGCTCTCGTCCCCGCTCTCGTCCCCGCTCTCGTCCCCGCTCTCGTCCCCGCTCTCGTCCCCGCTCTCGTCCCCGCTCTCGTCCCCGCTCTCGTCCCCGCTCTCGTCCCCGCTCTCGTCCTCATTCTCTTCCTCACTCTCTTCCTCACCCTCGTCCTCGTTCTCATCCTCACTCTTACCTGCACCTTCACCCTCGCCCTCGTTGTTGCCTTCTATGCTCATGTAAAGAGTGAGATTTTTGGTACACAAAATACTTGTCTAATATAATAGAATAAGAAATCGAATAATGAAAACCGAATGTACGTTGGACGTGGGTTGGCGTGCCACTTACGACAAAGGAACTTTTCAATTAAGTATTCTCAATTATCCCTTAATATTTAATTCTCCCATCCTGTAATCACAAATAACTAATATCAATTGCCTGAGTAACACCAAAATAAGTTGTGAATATTTTTGGTCCTTCATAATAGACGTTTTCGTTTTGTGTCTTTAAGCTCTGTGCCATTGCATCACCAGAAATTCACTTCTCCTTCGGCGTAGTATCCAGTCTCGCGAATATCCACGTCATCGCCGGCCAACGCGTCGCGCTCATCCAACCACAGCACAGGGCTCCCAAGCGACCACACGAGCCATTTCCTGTTGTTGCAGAGCCACGCCCCTCTTTGTCTCGACCGCCTCAGTTCGCGTGCGTTTGCATCTCAGTCTCGGCATTTGCTTCGTGATTAATATCTGCTGCTCATCAAAAAATTCTCTCCTTGTGCTCTGTCTTTTGTTCAAGCCTCGTCTGTTTGTTTTAGACTTTGTTCTAGGCTCGCCTGTTGAGATAGATATTAACATACAATGTGCTGTTGAAACAGATTTTTTTATTGAATGAGTGAATCTATTTATATGTGCTTTATGTCTGAAGTTATTTAATACGTAAGCACCCAACATTTCTATGTCTTTTGAAATTTTAAATGATATATTAAAATTATCGTCTCCTATATTATTTCAGTAGCATACCTTTCCTTTGAGGTTTCTAAACAAAGAGAGTTTCGCAGAGACGTGATGAATTGCACTTTGACTTTAAAAATATAAAGGATTTGTTTTTAAAAAAAGTATCCAAATAGTCAAATCAAATACAATCCGCAACACTTGTCCATGTTTTTGAATCGTCAAATAACTCCTAAAGAAAGCATTATAGGGCATAAAAAACTCTACTTCAGAGGCTCAAGGCCTCGAAGAATCGTTTTTTCATACCATAATCTACAAGATGAGACATTCTTGGACATTCATTAAAATTTTCGTTTCGGCGCTTTAGTACTACATACGCCACCTAAATATTTCAGCCCTTGTTCCTGGTAGTCATTTTTGTGATTACACGCTTAGAAGGCTTGGATTCCACAATCCTATATTAACTCTTTCTGTATATACCGTGATTTGTGCAGTCTGAGGTAGTTTATTTGCATAATCATTCATTCAAGATTTGCTCTCCAGCAACAACTAGAAGTACTATTATAGTTGCTTGATACCTGTGAAGATTGTTTCTTATGTGTGTAATGAAACCATTCAATTAATGTTTTGCCGTGGTCTGTAAGTGCTGTGTACCTATTTGTGGAGGGATGTGGGTGTCCAGTAAAAAGTAAAGACTATGTTTGGGTTTTACCTGTACCAGTATTTTCTTTATCAGCAGTGATTCGATGGAATTTTCAAGTCAGCGGGCTCAGACACGTAGCTTTCTCAAAAGTAAAAAGCTAATATTTTTTATGACAATCACGAAAAACTAAAAGCTAGCTGTCAAAGAATATTTAATAATGACTATAATTTCTTCAAATGTTGTCTTTAAGGAAGTATTGGGAATTGTTCCACGAAAACTCTCCATGATATTGAGTAAATCTTTTTTGAACATTTCTTTTAAATGTCAATTGCATCGTTTTACTTTCCAGTATACGCAGATATATACGGAGTATATACGTAGTGTAGGGAAAGCTACGTAATGCTGCCCGAAAAAAACGACGGATTTTCGGCAGAAAAAAATCATTGGCGAGTCGTGATAACGAAAAAGTGGATAAATCTTGATATAGCTGTATGAAAAGAAGTTATGTCAAATTTATGTTATTTGCATGAAAGTATTTAGTTTTTGTACCAAATGTTGTGTGTCTGTTCCAGTTGTAATGAATAGAGTATTTTTTGCATGGTTTTAGAATATCCTTCTCTAATCACGGCTCTATGAAATGCATTTCTATATTGTCCGGGTATCAGCCATACCCGGACTATATTTCTAATACAAGTCTACAGAACGTTTCTTTTCTAATACAAGTCTACAGAACGTTTGTATTACATTTTTATGCAGTTATAGAATTCACGTAGTTTTGACAACACTGCAATGGAAACAGTGAGTTAGTCGCTTCTTGGTTGAATTGGACTTTTTCAAATAATAGCTAAGATGTTAGTATCGCAAAAAGTGCAATATTTCAATACTACGTAGCGGTTTCCAATAACGTGGGAATGTATTTGCTGTTGTAGCACCACTAGTTTTATTTTTATTTGAAATTGTGTTAGTACATTGCAAATTACCTTTATATATCTTTAAACAAATAAACACGTTTCGTTAACAACGTTCCCTCTTAGAATGGAAATAGAAGGATAGGGATGAGTGTGAGGTTTAACACGCGAGAGTTCTCGCACGGGTACGCAGAGGTAGTAAGGAAAAACTTGTGCTATATGGCACAACACAAAGAACTAGCTTTTTAAATTGGCTATAGTAAAGTAGCTTGAAGTAAATGAAAAACAAAAATCAAAACGCGCTAGCTTCTAATACTACGTGAATTAATTTAAAAAAGCAGCTAAATTTAAAATTATAAAAGAATAGCGCAAGTCACTGGACAACTGCCAACGATCGCAGTCCAAACGCACGATTTAAATGTTGGCAGTATCTGGAAGTATGTACAGCATAATAGACTGTTTGATATTAAATTCAAGGTGTCGGTTCGTTAAGATTTTCAATACGCAAACATCATTTTAGCCACATTACCATTTACCGAAGTGAAGTCTAAGTCTACTAAATGATTTCTAATGGCAACAAATGGTATTTAGTACTCAAAGGTGAAAATATTAGTTTGATTATTTTTTGGCTCGGAATTGCTTTTCTTGTATGTAAGATCGCAGAAAATAATCCAATACTTTTCAGTATACAGATAATTTTTTAATGTTCGCACCCCAGCAAGCTGGCACCCTGACTCTCCAAAACATCCTCTGTTCCTAATAATAAATCAAGGAAAGTTAAATAATATTGCAAAGAGTAGGGTTCTACTTGCCCGATGCGGTATTTTTGCACTACTTTACTTGGCTTTCTCAAGAGTAAAAACCTTTTGTAATATTTTTGTCACTATCAAGGAAAGCGAAAAGCTAACTCTCAAGGAAGACTGAATAATTTCTTTAAATATTGTTTTTAAAGAAACATGAATTGTCCCAAGAAATCTCTCTATAATGCTGAATAAACCTTTGTTTCCAACATCAATAGCATTGTTATTTTTGTTTGATATTCTGTAAGTACGTTAGAAGTTACATTTATACGTTTTTTAAACAAATAAACACGTTTCATTTACAAATTTTCGTCTTAATGGAAAGGATGGACAAATGGATACGGAAAGGGTGGGGTTTAAGATGCAGAGTTCTCGCACGGGTAGGCTAGTTTAAATACATTCTTGTTAAAATATTAATAACGATTACGATATTTAAATATATTATCATTGAAGTATTTTAACAATATATACATATAATTTAAATATATATCATTAAAAAATTATTTTATTTTTAAAACCATAACTTTATTTGAATATCTACAGAGTGCAGGTCCACTGCCACATACTGATTCTTGTACTGCTGTCAAACAATATATTTGGAAAGCATATTTGTGTCGCAACTTCCAGGAAATTAATGGTTTTAAGGATTAAGAAAAGGAAGGGTAAAAATGTCTGATTTGGAAAAAAGTTGCTCTTTAATTGCTATTCTTTGACTTCAGTTTTCCTCCTTTCGAGTAAAACCTGCTAGAATTCTATTTTAGGGTTCATAGTCTGGTAAGGGAATATCTTTTTTTGTAAAGCTACGAAAGGCTACTAATGAGTTGCACTGCTGTTAGTACTTGTCATAAAAACACATCATCTACCAGGAAATCACTCTCAGGCTTTCCATAATTCGCAACACATTCATTTATCATCAGCGCACTCTCCGTGTTCAGTCACCTCCACGCCGGCTCTGAGGTGTCACCCGATCCATCTCCTGCTCTGCACAGCCACACCCTCTTGCCTCACCCCGCGACCTCTGCCCCCTCTCCCTTCCTGCCAACACAGCGCGCCTAAGCGTCCGATTAACCGGCGGTCGCGCCCGAGTCGATTAGGAAATTATCTGCGCCCCCATCGCGCCTTCCTCCGCCGCCCTCGCCGCCGCCGCCGCCGCCGCGCCCTGATCCGTGGGCAGCCGCCGCCTGTTTGTATGCAAATGCGACGGACTGCGCGGCTGCCCGGTGGAGACAGGCCGCGGCGCGGGGCGGGCGGGGACGCGAAGCGGGGACAGACGCGATGGGGAGGACAAGGGAAGGCGGAGCGGTCGAGACAATCCGCAGGACGGGCAAGGGGGCGATGGCAGTAGCGGGGCGGGGCGGGTTGGCCGAGTCGACGAGGCGCCGGGCGGGGAAGAGAGAAATGAGGCGGGATGAGGCTTGGCCACGTGGGGCAGGGCGAGGCAGCGTTGGGCAGGGCGAGTCAGGGTTGGGCAGGGTGGGGCGTGGCAATGTGGAGCAGGGCAGGGCGGGCCAGCGCAAGGCACGGTGGGGCGAGGTCGTGGGAGGCTCGGCGGGGAGGAGTGATATCGGGGTCAGGGAGGAGAGTTGGACCATAGAGAAATGAAGTGCCTCCTTAGTGTATGGTTTGTTGTAAAAGGGTGGAGGTAAACGGACGGCTGCAGGGGGAGAGGAAGAAGGAGACGAGGAGACAGACCGAGACGAGGGTGCGGGGACGGGTGCGGCGGCGCGGGGTGGCGGGGCGGTCGGTGCCGGCGGGGTCGCAGCTATAACGACAGACGGCGTCTTCCGCGAAATACCCGGAGATCTGCCAAGTCCTGCCCAGCCGGTTCGCGCCTCGGTTCTGAATCAGAAAATGTACTGCGTTCATTTGAATTCATGAACAATGCAAATTTTTGTTTCAAAATATGGAAATGTTGGTTGATTCATGATATTGCTTTCTATTGAAGAATTCTCAGTCGCAGAATGTTACATTGCAGTAAAGATATGTTATCTAACTTTTAATATTCCATCCTTAGAAATAAAAATTTACGTACATATAATTTTTTCAGCAGGAATTTAAAAATAATTTGTGTGATTCTCCGAAGATAGAAATAAAACTCAATTCTCAAATTTTTGTCTTTATCGAAGAGCAAATAAGCTTTACTCTTAGCACAACTATTCAAATTCTATTGCAAAGTTGTATCTAGACTTTTAAGTAAATTACAACAATAAAAAAAACTTGTGGTGATGGATAGCGCAATTGTATTGCAGAGAAATATTTTTTTTACCTAAGAGTTTTCTGAAAATTATGCACATTATTTCGAAATATATATTACAGTTATGCTCAGAATGATTTTCATTATAAATGGGAGTTACGAGTTGGGACGATAAGAAGTTTGATGAAAATAATCAAGAAATGTGGGAAAGGAACATAAAAATAATTGTAAGTTTTTCAGGTTATGCGAATGCATATTATGAAAATAAGTTAGTTGAGTACATGACAATCAGTATTCAATACAAAATTAAACTACATTAGGTTTAAAAAAAATACAAAATTAAATCCTTAAAAAATTTGAAATCATAATTTGTATTCCCAAATCAATTAATTTCTATTAAAACTTTCACAATACAAAAACACAAACATTTAAATGAGAAAACTTCAGCTTTCAAATGAAGGGCGAAAATTTTCAGAAATTAGATTGCAAGAGGTGCGCAAAAGGGTTATAAAACATTTCTCTAAATGAATTTTGTCGGTTTGATCTCACTTTTCTACCACAAAGCGAGCAATTCTTTCTGTTCTGTCAACAGTTTCTAATGGAGTCAGACGCTCTGCCTCGCCAAAGCACCCTCTGCAGGCCCAGAGCAGCACCTCCCCGTTCGCAGAGCGTATGACTCCGCATGTGACGTCATTCCCGTCTGCGAGGGCGGAAGATCTGCGCGACGATACTGCATACCCCCTCCCCCTCCCTCTCTCCCTTGCGACAGAGGGCACAGTCGAGAGAAATATAAACGAGACAAAGTCATTTAGCAAATTAACTCCCTCGCAGAGACAATGGGATGAGATGAATACTGTTGCAACGCTTTCTCGTAAAACATGCATCTCTTTATAGTGAGATCAACCCTAATGGGAGAGAGGTCGTATTATATAAAGACGTAGTAATTAAATTAAAAGTGACTGTAGAGAAGTGAGGGTCTTGTTTCACCAAATGGCGTTTTAGATGACTTAATTCATTACAGATACTTCAAGAAAGTGAATTATCTTCCCAGAAGCTAACATTCAGTTATTTACCTGTTCTGGGAAAATATGTAGGGATCACAATTACCGGCTTCCTTCATACTGCCATTTAGACATTCACTTCAGTAATTTATAACTTTTGTGAAGCAATGTCAGGAAATCACGTTATACTTCATTTCTCTGAGTGCGAATAGTTATTAAACTTCGATTCGGCAACTGTGGTGGTAACTGTTCACTACAAACTAACGTTTTCTAAATTTAAATAACACTACTGGCGTAACGCGTGTGTAAGTGTATATTAATTTGATGTGCAAGAAAGGTGTAGAAGGGTGCTGGTTTCTATGTCCCAGAGTTGGGGGTCAGTGAGACTTTCTTGAAAATGCACGATATCGGGGACCTTTTGCATATTAAAGAAGAGGACGTGGGAAATGGAGTGTATGCAGTTTGGATGGAGGGAATGTTACAATGGTATTGGAGAAAGTTGCTTCTTTCAATTAGAGGTGCTTTCGGGGCTATTCTTAGGATTTTATTTCGAATGTTTGGAGTTGAAGTATAACGGCGTGAGCAAGATAAATTCTATCAAGGACTTTCTAAACAACTTATCCTGTTTCTGTTTTTTGCGTAAGTAAGTTACTCGATCGTAGACAACATATCAATATTAGTATATTTCCATATTCTCAACGAATTTCGAGAAAGATTTAAAAACAGTTCAAATAAATCTAGTGAATCTTAAGAAAATTTAACTATTCTTTAAGAATCTTATTTAACGACTTTGCCATAAAAGAAGAAAAAGTCTTACAATAACTGACAAATAAACCATCTGAAAGTTAGTCGTAAGAATAATAACATTTTTAACTTGGAGGATTCGTAAAATTCGTTTCCAATGGAACGACGAGAAAGTAACGAACATTCAATTTTCCAGTCTCGAATCCTTTTTCAGAAATCCAGGAATTAAGGATTCAAGAACTTGAATGCCGCATCTCCAGACAGCTCCATTCTGAGCTCCAATAAAAACAGCCTCCAGAAAAGAGATACCAAACGCTGGTTATCTGCGGAGCAACCGGAGAACGATCGTGTATCCTTGGAACGGCTCGTCGGCGGCGGCACCTGATGAGTTTCGCGGCGGTAATGTAAACCCGAGTCGGGAATTCAAATGAAGGCCCTGCCGCCGCTCCGCCAGCCTTTATGAAACGCGCCGGGTTGCGCCAATGCCTCGGAGGAATTACAAATCGTGTTCAGCGGCGTCAGGCCGCAGCGCTTTTAGAACCCGCGCGTGTTATTATTACCTCGCTCAGCACCTCCTTAGGGAATTTACAAAAGGACGCCGCCGCGGCACACAGTGAGCCCGAAAGGCACTAAAAATGCGTGCGCAAGGTTTTCTTTGTAGCCGTCGATCTAGGTAGCCGCTAAGGCAGAAGCGCCGTTGCAGTCTCACTATGACGGGTCGTTGATTGATTGATTGATTGATTGATTGATGAGCGTTTCCGTGTGCGTTAACTGCTTAGGTCAAATTGTATCGCGGAAGGTGGCGGTTATCTTCCCTCGCTGGATGACGAGATATGGCGCCGACCTACACCTCGGATTGTTGGGCTGTCCCCAATCAGGTATCTCCCATTAGCTGGGTTCCGCCCCACCCGAGATAAGCTCTAAGTGTAGGAACTCGAACGGTCTCCCGACATTTGTGGTAGTGTGGTGCATATTAGTAAGTGTGTAAGTAAGGGATGAGGGTAGGAATAGGAAGGAGAAGCAAATATCGCATGCAATCCGTGGCGAATGCGGTTTAAGTATCGTCCCGCCTTTCATCTGGTACGAAGGGTTGTGGATTCGAATCGTCCCTAAGGAATAGGTTGCTTGTGTGTTATGGCACCTCCCTGCAGTACACTTTTACTTTCTTTCTTCCGTTATATCTGGGATTTCTTCACTCGTAGCACACCATGCATCATCTTGAAACCTCATATCATGAACTTAATTTCTTCTCAAATAAGTTCAGTGAGTGAGGTTAAGGCGTGAAGGCTTCCGGGCCGGAGTGTCGGCGCCAACCAGGTGTTCAGTCTGACTACCTTCCTACAGGACCAAGTGCGAGGAGCTCACGAGCTACGTCTGTCCAACTAAATGTTCCAAGGTCAATAAGGGCTCAAGAGCCAAATATATCATCCTTGAACTTCACATCCAAGCCTTAATTCCTCCCTCTTTCCCCTTAAGTTGGCGAACCACATCGGAACATGGATGAAGGCCCTGGTAAGTAACATGAAGTAACATGATGGATTTATCTGGAGTAAAAAGTATCAGCCGCTGGACCAAATAGTCCTAAAATAGTAATGTGTACGACATACAACCGATGAAGCCATTCAGTCTCCCTAGAGGTGTGTGGTGTTAGTGACAAATTACAGGTAATCAAAATTTAACTTTTTAAGAAATTATGGAAATTATGAAGATATTAATGGTTATGGGACACATTTTAGTTGTTTTACATTAACATGAAAAATGCTGGAATTCCAGCACGTGTTCGAACAGCTCTAGCATAGCGGTTTCCTCTGGATTTGGTTGCAGAATTTAGAACACGTGTATATAAATAATAAAATAACATGCATCCATGGCCGGTTCTTCGCTTTTTTCACTTTGTTAAATTTTGCCATTTTTCGTACATGATTTGTAATTTTGCATGTGCCTCCTTCCACATGTTCAAGTACAATGAAAAATAGATTTTCTAATGTACCATTTTAAGTAGTTTTAACAAAACACTGATTCTCGTTCGGATTTTCTCTTGTTACATTATGTTAATAGAAAAATAAACCTTATATAATCTGATTTTATTTTACCACTTAATGTAATAATTCCATTTCTAAATGAGTCACATCAGCTTTTCTGAAATATGCCCAAAAGGATCCCTACGAGCAACTTGAAGGCGAGGCTTCAACCTTACAAGACCGCAGCAACACATGAAATTGATGGTTGCATCGCATCTCATTATGACCACTTTGCCACCTCGCCAAGGCTTGATACTCGTTTCCCGTGATTAGCCAACACAATGGGTCCGAGAAGTTTGCTAGAAGACGTAAAAATTTAATCGCACTCCAGCTCTTGTACTATGTGTCTCTTGGAGTGCCATGTCCGCTACCTGGGTGTGGTACTTAGCTTTCCTATACAGTTATTAATTGCGTAAATCATCATGATCCTATAGGTATGCAATGGCTTGCCTCTTTAACGCTGCAATCTGTACCATACGTAAGATTCTAACCGCAAACACTAGTCTTATGGCTAGCACGAGCAAGGTTTCTCAATCTGCTGCAAGTCAGCTATCTGCTGCATTCAATAGGATTGCTGTAAGTCAGCTATCTGCTGCTATTTATAGGAAGTTTCTCTTATTCACTGATTATTTTATTGTTTTCAAGTCAAATACTATTTGCCTCCACGTTTTCCATTATTTTCACACTTTTTAAGGACACTTTTGGCCCGTACCGGGCCAGTGTGGGGCGAGGTTGGCACCGCAAACGACGACGACCCGCGCGCCCGGCCCGCATCCACAGCTCGTGAGACGCGGCGTGCCGCTCCGCGCCGCTTCCCGCCAGTGACAAGCTAATTCCGCTCGTAATGCATGTATCTCAACGAGGTGTAGATGGCTAACTACACGCCCCAGGCATGCAGACGCCCGGCGCGGCGCGGCGCGCGGGCGCGGATAACAAAGGCCCCGTGGGAACGACACCGCGCGCCTCCGCGTGATGGCGGGGCTATCGCCTGCCGCCGCCCACGCACCCGCCGCTCAGCCGTCCCCCGCCACAGGCACCGCCGCTGCAGCCTCCTGCGCCGTGTCACGAACACATTGCCGAAATCCAATCGCGATGCGAGTGTGATTGCCCGGGGAGGGGGTTGGTGGCACTGCCAAGCAATGGCGAAAAAGTGAACCAAGTGTGAACACCGGGGATTGTAAGGGCGGCGGGGGCGGCGGGGGCGGCGGGGGCGGCGGGGGCGGCGGGGGCGGGGGCGGGGGCGGCGGGGGCGGCGGGGGCGCGGCGGGGGCGGCGGGGGCGGCGGGGGCGGCGGGGGCGGCGGGGGCGGCGGGGGCGGCGGGGGCGGCGGGGGCGGCGGGGGCGGCGGGGGCGGCGGGGGCGGCGGGGGCGGCGGGGGCGGCGGGGGCGGCGGGGGCGGCGGGGGGCGGCGGGGGCGGCGGGGGCGGCGGGGGCGGCGGGGGCGGCGGGGGCGGCGGGGGCGGCGGGGGCGGCGGGGGCGGCGGGGGCGGCGGGGGCGGCGGGGGCGGCGGGGGCGGCGGGGGCGGCGGGGGCGGCGGCGGAGTTGGTTTTACATTGCACAACGTTCGCGATACGTTATTTTTTACGACTATTGAAATAACCAACCGACAGGCGACTGTGTTTGGGAATCGAGACTATCTTCATGGAATTATTGGATCTTTGCAGTTGTTATTGATCGAATGATTTGATCCCTCCCAGCGCAGAAAAAGTTAAACATGCAAGGATCTGACAGCGAAGGTTTAATGTACAATCCGGGTTTGCGACAGTCATCAGTGAATATTTCTTAAATCAATTCCACTTTTTTCTAAAATATTTATTACTGCATACTTTATTGTTTGAGAGGAAAAATATCGCCTCAAGAAGGTCTGTACACAACAGCGTTTAAGTTCAGTGGTTTCATTAACTACTCAAAACTATTGAGACAGACCTATATATTTTTATAGGTATAGTTATATATATAGACTATACATTTGCTTATCACGAGAGTTATCTTTTTACAATCTGCATAGTTTGTTTAGATGATAAAATTCGAAGCAAAAAAGACAAAATATCACGATTTAATTAAAAATGTACAGTGAGAAAAATATGCATGAAGTCATTGGAATGGGAAAACAACGCTATTTAAATTTATTGGCATATTTATGTTAGCTGTTTCATGGCCCACGATAAGCAATTGGTCTCCTGTACACAGCGTTTTGAACAATGCGAACAACGAAAGGGAGTAGGGAGGGGGCAAATGCTCAACCAACACAATGCAACAAATTCATTTATCCTTGCACTGAGATGTCGTTCTTTGCTTCTCTCCTTCTCCACCGTGGCCACATTTGTAACCTGGCGTGTAGGTTCTACTCAAGAAATGTTAATAATGTCCACATTTACACTTACATCACATTCATTTCTGGAGATGCGTGGGTTTTTTCATGTTTAACCTCAAGCAGATCATTCATGTTTCGCTGATCCCAGAATCGAGGACCTCAAGTAATTAAGTTTAAAATAAAAATGTTCAAGGAATATTATCAAGAATGAGTTGAGCATAAAAACTGATTAGAACTATGATAAAAACAATAAACTAGTGGTGCTACATCAGCACGTACTTTCTGGCATTAATTCTAAATTTGCAATTTTCGAACATTCAGAGAGTTAAATGAAAAACGAGACCAACCTATTCTATTAAGCGCCCCTTCTTCTATCCGAGAAAAAAATTGAGAAAACATTTTAAGCGGTTTTTGAGAATCTTTTGTAAATTATATTAATTTCAAGCCTAAACTCAGCGAAATTACCCATTTTTCAAAAAATTGTACGTGACCCTTTTTGCTAAAGACGTTGTGAATCGCAAAAATCTCGATCTTCAATTTTTTTAGTTTTGAAATGTTAACTTTACGCAATTTTCGAAAATAGTGTTCGCCGAAAATTGGATAAATTTTATATTTGTTACAGTCACTTTATGCATACGAGGAAAAATTTAAAGAAAAAATTGGATGCCATTTTAGAGAAAAGAATGTTTTAAAAAATAAAAAATTGCCTATACGCGCGAAATTACGTGAAAACTAGTCATATTTTCGAAAAATCGCACAAGAATTTATTTCAAGATCTGTTTCAAGGAATAGATTTCAATAAGGAAAAAATCTCTATCTTCAATATTATAGTTGTAGAAGATGCCAAAAAAATTGCACTGTTGCAATTTTCGAAAAATCAAGAATTCAACGAACACGAGACCTGCGCCATTCTCTTTGGCCGTTTGGCTTCCTATTAGCTTCCTTAGCGTCGTATATAACTTCCTTAGCGTCCTTTACGCTATCCGAAGAGAAAATGTAATCAAAAAATTTGAAGTCATTTTTGAATTTGAAAATGTTTAAAATGTTTTTGAGGCTTCATGTAAAGTACCCTCTGAAATCAAAATATCCCTTCGAACCACCCAAAGCCTCGAGAGTTCGTTCAGATCGATCGGGGAATGTCAATTTTGAAGAAAATCGGCTGAACGCTTTAGGCCCTACCGTTGACCACAATGGACAGACAGACAGAGAGACGAACTGTCAGATAAAGACAGACCAACGGAGGGACAGACAGACGTTTTGCCGTCAATCGAGTTTTTGGTATCAAGGACCACAAAACATGGATTCTGGCTACTCCACATGTTAGAGGAAGTCTTTTATTATATATACAACCAGAAACAGGATTTATCAATTTTTTCGTCACCAGGGCCCGCCAATAAGAGGTTTTCGGCCGAAAATTCGCCGTTTTCCGGCGTACGATTTTATAGCTTTCTCTCCTTACGAAGTAAGTGCGAGAAAGCAAAAGTGACAGATTATGCGTTATGGCTTGCACACTCGTTAGTTGACGACTGAATTTCGAAGTGCCGTAAAACATGCTTAACATTAGTTACAAATATCTTTCTATATAACAATAAGAAAATATATTTGTTAGTATACATGTTTAGAGAAGATGGTCTGGTTGGTAAGTGTAATTGATATAAACGTGGAAAATTAGAAACAATTACGAAAAATAGGATAGCACGTAAAGGCTTCACAGAAGTTATTCAGAGACACTCATGCTTGCCCCATTATCAAATACAGATTTGTTGATGTCAGAGAAACACGCTGTATCGAAGAGTAGAATCAGTATTGGCTGACGCATTGAATCAGTTGCCACGAAATTAATATGGCAGAATCCGGATTTTCCTCTAATATCGTGAATGTGAAAGGCGCATTTTCCGGGTTCCAAAGCTTCCACACTGCGTTTGTATCGATGCTCCCACATTCACGTGACCGGAGAGAAGTAGAAAAACTGGCGGATATGAACGGCAAGTAATCACGTCAGTTGGCATTACTCAGACTCTTATTCATCACATTCAGCAGATCAAACTTGATGAGGTCGACTCAATAAATCAGACTCGATGAAATTTATTTAAGGATATATTTGTTGCTGCAAATTGCGTATATCAGACAGGATAGAGTTAACGAGCATTCTGATCGCAATGTTTTCGTGTTATATTATTTTCACTGTTAAACTCTTTTTGTAATGCTTGTTTGTGAACGGTAAAATTAATAGCAACGAAAATAATGTATTTTTCATCTTGATAAGCACAAGGAAATCTGAAACGCTTGGGCCAACAATGCTGAATAAATGGTCAAAGCTTGTATTGAAACGATATATTCAGAAAACAAAATCCCTTTGAAAGTTGCATTTACCGCAAACCGAGAATTGAATTTGAACGTCTTCTTTTTCTACGTTCTCTTGCTATTTTGTTGAAATCAAAAGGATAAACCTGGACTGCACATTAAGATTATGTACCGCCGTACGAAATTCAATCTGGTAAATTGCATTTAGCAATACATTATATACTGTCAACCGCATGTACAAGAACTCTACTTATTTCTAATGGTTGTGTATCCCTTGAAATTTTGTAACATTTGTATATTTTGCATTATACTGTATTTTTGTAACTGTGATTGTCTATGACCTAGCTGTTTCTGAGGGGACCTTAAAAAATAATTTTAAAAAACCTGGACTGCATTAAGACAACTGACTGTGGTAGCTCAGAGCCAACACCGCAATCTCCGGGGAAATAACATGCACTACACTTGCAGGACTAATGACCTCAAATGTTGACTCGCACGGAATCAATGCTCACAAATAAATAAGTAGTAAGAAATAGGATGTACAAGCGAACCAATAACAAAGAAAACATGAATCCAAAATCGGGAGTATTACATACTTCTCGCAATGCGTTCCGGAAGAGTAGAAAAAAACCGACCTGAGGTCTGGCGAATCTGCTTGACTACAACCAATATCATAAAGTAAGATAATTCAGTGTTGATTTTTTCACATGTAATAAAAAAGACACCAGACACAAATCATAGATGTATTTAATTCGCAGAGCACACACGAGTTTCTCAAGTATAATGATGTATCTCTTGTAACGACTTATCGCAAAGAGGTGCTAATGTCTAATACATACTCGCCGTAGGTAGATAACGATCGAAACATGGATAGAAACTCCGTGCGAACTGCAACAGTCATTACAAAGGCTCTCATACTGTCAGAGAATGCTACCCTCTTCATTATTAATCTAGCACATCTTTCAGTTATGCAGTTCAGCAGGGACCAACCACACCTGCGTCGTTGGGGCTGAAGTTTCGGTCAGCCAGTTACGGCAGTTTTCAGAGCAATACTGCTATGCCCAGAATACTGCTCTGAGTAATCCTAATACGTCGGCCAAATTATGACCAACAACTCAGACGCCACTTGCCTCGAACAGTCAAGAGTCAACAGAAATCGCGAACTGTTACGCAATCAACTCAGCTCACCATTTCCACAACCGATATAAATAAATGTTATTGCACAAAATGAAGATAAGATAATTATCTAGAGAGAGAAAATATTTTTAAAAAATGGCTCGGACTTTTCAGTACTGAAATTGATGTTAATTTTAACTTGACTGAATGTATTTTAATTTGAGTCATTATTTTGTCTCCGTGAAAAAAGTGGAATTTCCTATAAGTACATCAATTTCATATAAGTACATGTACTTATATTCAATTGCTTTGTATTAGAAAAGCTGACTTCAGTACAACATATGGAACACGAAGAAGTATAATTGATACTTTTAAAAACAAGATGAATATGATATCAAGAAGGTTAAATAAGAAACGCGTATGTAAATGGCTTAAGGTGCGGCTGGAGGGCTACGCCCAGGTTCCGCTCTTTCCGCTATGACTCAGGCTGACGCCATGCATTGGGCTACTTGCCGTTTAGATACTGAGGAATAAATTAAATGCATATTAGGAATTCTACTACTATAAAACTTTTATTACTTTCGGCAAAATATAATTTTTTGCCCTCAAATAAACGACGTTTTCATTGTTCAATACATCTGTCCTCAGTCTGAGGTCGTAATTGTGATCGATTGAGCTATCAAAACGAAGACTATCAATCTTGAGCGTTGATTCCATCTTGCAGGTTCGCGGCTGGATCGTACCATTGCCAACAGAGAGGGTAAGGAACTCTAAGCACGTGGAGATTTAATGGTGCTGCGCAGTGACTCGGCACGCGCTGCGAGTCACGACCGTAGCTTCACTGGGTGAAAAAACGATCTCTAGTTGTAATGCATATTTCTCACGGAGGTGTAGATGTCAAATAACACACCGGAGGGTGATGCGCTGGTAACAAAGTATCTGTGCGACGAGTGGCGAATCTAATGGTGACTTTCTGCTTCAACATTCAGGAATTGAAGGATCAGCTGCTTAATGAATTTTAGCATGAGCATCCCTGGTATGTAAAATTTGTGTATGGTGGTGGTGGGGGGCGGAATGGGATGGGAGAAATTTGTTTATATTCTAATATCTCAGCCGGAATTTTAGATAAACGTTTTATTTATTCATGTTTTCAGGCACGTCAACTGCTATGTTCTTTAATCCCGTTCGTGTAGTGCAGTGTTGTCAAGGTTGATGCCACGAGCGGGAGTCTGTGGCAAGAGTGCCTCGATGAATTCCCCCCTCCACGCAGTTCATTACTCCGCCACCAGAGACAACGCCATCACTATTGTAAAACGGCGGGGTTACTAATAGTTCCCTTTCCCGACGCTAGTTGCACAGACAAGCCCGTGGCATGCTACGGTGCCACGATGCGTACCTCTGCCACCAGTAGAAGATCTTAAGAGGAAGGAAAGATCGCTCGCGGACCATGATCCATCATTTAGGGTACTGCTTAGGCGTTCGCCTAAGGTATTTTCGGTATTGATCGGCGCAACCGAGGAGCAGGCGCAGTGACAGAGGCTGGATTCGCACTAGCTAAGAAGCCAGTGTAGAAAGTCCCCCGCCGTCGGGACTAGAACACTAGGACCTTCCGGTCAGAATCGCTGCACAGTCAGTGGAAATGCTAATTCTGAAGCAAACTCAGCAAATTTCTTCTGTATTCTTTAGCCATTAAACTAAAGGTAATTTATTTATTGATTTATTTACGTTAACAAAGTGCACGGGTTAGATTAAAAAAGGTCGAGTTATATAGAGACTATTCATGAATTCAATAAATATTTTTTTAAACAATAAACATAGAAAACGATTGCAGCGACAGAGACGATGGCAGTGGTGGCAAAGGTGATTAGAGCAGAAGTGATGGGAAACATTGAGCTTATTGGTACTCTTCGCAAATATCGATGTGTGTGCTCACGGAGCAAGTCCAACATTTAGGAATTGAAGGATCACCCTCTTAATGAATGTTAGCTATTGAGTAATGAAAAGCTATTAAGACCAGTATGATGTTACCTGGAAACTGTTACGCTTTATGGTTTACTTACGGTAGTCAAAATCTCTCAGAAGCTCTTGTTCAACATTCGAGCAAAACTCGAACTAATGCTAAACCAGTAGTACAATACCGTTGTGCAAACGTTCCATTTAAAATTTAAATGTTGTATAGAAGGAAACTTACATTCACTGCGAGAACGCAGCGCCTTGTTCTGTACGTTTACTGTACTCTTGAAGTACTGTTTCTTCAATATACAGTCAGACCAGAAACAAGGACATTGGCGGTGGACGCGAATTTTAGTTTTCTTTTTACAAAGAACGTCAAAAGCTTTGTCTGTGCATGTGTCCGTAGCCTTCATATTATTATTATTATTATTATTATTATTATTATTATTATTATTATTATTATTATTATGTATATCTCAACCTCTAACGACCTTGTATGTTAGTGCACACGTTACAAAACAATTAAACAACTAATTATAAGTGTCCCCTTCGACGAGAATCTACGATGATGAGGCAACATGTTTCACACTGCATATTGTTACTCGCTTTCCAGTTGGATTGCGTCAAGGTCTTCTAAGTTGTCACGCCCACTACCGCTTTGCTCTGGCTTCTTGCAGCTGTGTTGAAGATTCGTCTGTAGCTGTCAGCTGCTCTATTTCCTGGTTATATTACCGTTGCGCTGCATTGCTTGCAGTGACGTAGGCATAACCAGGGAAGGTTCCATAAATACAAAATTTAAAAAGAAGAAATAAAGTGGCTAATTTAATCAATTGTGTTGAAGTGTCGAACATTACTACAATTCTGAAATTATTCTCTACCTTAAATTAAATTACAAGATTTGCTTAGGAAGCATTATCAACTTACGAACCATCGCTTTACTAATAAGTGAGCTTGTATACAACTGCTGGAAACAGTTACAATGATATGAATATGAATCCATAAACTTGAATATTACTTCCAAAATCTTTATATTAAACGTTGAAATTACGCAGAAAACTTACTTTTGCTAGCTTTCTTACACAAGTTAAAATTATCTTACTGAAAGGTACGATCTAGTTTCGATAATTCTCCTTAGAATAATTAGGTTCTTCATTTCAATCATAATTAAGTTATTCCTAAATTCTTTAATCACTTTAAAGAAATATTTTATTATCATAATTATTTATATTATTTAACTATAAGGTATATTTTTCAAATTGGAATGACTCTTACAGAAGCACTTCATATCCATCATAAATAATGTACGTCGCAGCTAATGGAATTTTAACTTGTGTCTGGTTTTCAGCGTTCGATGTCTTCACATGCCATTGCAATCTAATATCATTATTCGAAATGAAATTTTTGTGGAACGTTTCTTTTTTTCTGAAGAAAACTAGTCCTCTGGCCACCGTAAGGTATTTTAGGGAAAATTTATCTCCGCCACACTCAGCTTTTACTAATTTTGACGAGGTAAGACCAGCCACCGCGTACTTCACAATCTCATCTGAATCAAATCATTAATGATTTTCTGACACATGATTCGTAATTTTATAAAAAAACTGGTAAAATCAAGTATCACTTTTCTGATACTTGTCAATAATCTGACAACAATATTACTAAAAAACAAACAAACAGAAACATACTCGACACATTTCAGGACTTAACAGTAACCATAATGTTCTCAAGAGCAGGTCTGGCCAGGAAACTGCTCCTGCGAGAGCGCCGCCCTCAAGAAGCTGAGGCCGCGCGGCCGGCTGCTCGCGATGGGGAACAGAGGGCAGATCGGTGTTCCGAACGAGGTCGGTACGACCCCCCCCCCCCCCGTGGTAGACGAAGTTTTGAAGGGGGATCAGTGATGATCAAGGGTTTCATTTATTTATATTTTATACCCCATCGATCATCTTAAAACATTAAGAATTACATTTAGATGACAATCGTAAGAGCTATATTTGAAACCCCTTATTCGCAAAAATAGAATGAAATTAAACGAATAGCTATAAAAGTAAAAAAAAAAAAAACCAACGAAAAAACACAAAAACTTGTTTTTCATAACGTTTATGCATAACCCTAAATACATTCTGTCTACTAACACCAACAGACTTTTTAGGGCGATCTCACTTAAACTGCAAATTTTGTACTTATAACATCAACAATTTTATTAACAGAATATCTAACTGAATCTCATGTATTAAATTTTAGTACGCTCCTGCAACTGTACCTGCAACGTGTACGTTCATTGTCCTTGGCAATTTCTCCGTGTCATAGTTTACGCAGCCCGCGGCGAGTGTCGAGGCAAGCGGAGCGCAGGTAAGGAGGGCAGCAGTGGCCTAATTGCCCCGAGCACAATGCCCCGCGAGCGACGCGCTCCCGCTCAGCGCGCCGCCCGTCCCCCGCGCGGTCCTGTTACGCGGCCGGCGGGCCGCAGCGCCGGCCCCGGCAGAGGTGCGAAATGACTCTCGGGAACCGCGTCTCCCATTGCGATGCCATTCGCTGTGAAACGTTGTTCTGAACGTTACCTTTTCTACGATCCCCTTTCAACCTCATTCACCCCCACCTAGTCACAGTATCATCAGTCATGCCAGTGGTGTCATGTCTCCTACTAGTGGCAGTGGTACGTCTCGCGGCACGGTGCCATGCCACGAGCTTATTTGCGCTACTAGCGTCGGAAGAGCGAACTATTAGTAACCCCGACGTTTTACAATAGTGATGGCGTTATCTCTTGCGGCAGGGTTATGAACTGCTTGGGGAGGCGATTTCGTCGTGGAACTCGTGCCACAGACTCCCGCGCGTGGCATCGACCTTGACAACACTGTGTCATGCAGTGGAATGCAAAAGCAAACCGCAAATGCGCTCTGCCCAGAAAATGGGAGGACATGAAGGCATAGATCTTCCTCGCCTAGACTTGGGGATAGAGTATCAAACTTATCATCATCATCATCATCATCATCGACATGACGTATTATGCCTGGCTCGGAGGTGCAAAGGCGTCCAAATACGCGAAGTCGAAGGCTGTTGCTACAGGTTGGTTGAAGACATGGGTGATACCACCTTATGGTTGTGATGTGGTAGAGTAGACCATACTGTATTCCGTCTGAACATTATTCCATCATCTATCCTACACCTCGCATAATCGTGGTACCATCTTACTCAAGGAGGAAGGAAAAGGCAAACCTGAAGGTTATCTTTCTAAATCGCAGTTAGCCCATAAATCGCTTCCCCAAACGCGAATTAGGGAATGAGAGCTCTCATGCTAACGCATTTGAAAATCAACAAAACTGCTAAAGACCTCTCCATAGACTTCCATGAAATGGGACTACAGAAACTCCCTGGTAATTTTATTGGAGAAATAGACAGGTATTTTGAAGGAGAATGTCTGTTACGATGGTTCGGTTTACGATCATTCCAGTTCATCTTGAAATGGTGAATAAGAATGGCAATGAAGACTATTCGTACAGAAACACATAAAGATTGAAATATGCACATACTTTTAAGTTTATACCATTCAACATACTTTTAAGTTCAACCATTTACATTAGTTTTGTTTTTATTCTGTGTTCAGAACGCAATATCTAGGATTTTAATAATATTTATGATCAATCAAAAATAGTTCGTAGAATTTCATTACAGGGATAAGTAACGCGAAAAATAACACTATTTCAAACAATTTTACTAATGTACGACATATATGATCGTGCATTAAACGGATTTTCTTATCCTCATTAAACCGTAATGTCCTGGGAAAACTTTCTTTTACCGTCAGAGGGATATCGTGATCTCAAATGTGGCGTTGACTTCTCGTCAATAATTTCAAATTATATAAACTCGTTTTTGCTTTTTAATCAACTCATAAAATATATTTTCAATTTCTAGCTCGAGTAATTTTACGTACATTTGTGCATTTTACGTACGTATTATGAAATAATCAATATGAATTTACATTTTATTAATTGTTTTTATGCATACATTCTTTGAATGAACTGTCAAGATGAGCATAAAATACAGAGTACTTTTAACTATGTATCGTATTTTTCATCTCTTATTTATTGGTTTAGTAATAGATTTAAAAGCGGTATTTATAAGTAACAATGATGTCAGTCAGGTTTACTTTCCTGTTTTTTCTAAAACAGCGCATTCCCAGTGAGATTCTTTTAAATTTCCGTATTAACGAATATGAAAATATTAAACGGATGAAAATAAAACGTCTCAAATTAAATTTTATAAAATGAACAGTTCGCAGGATCTGGTTAGGTGCGGGTCGGAGTGCTCGAGGCGCATGAAGCCTGTGTCTCGACCGTTCTCTGTACCGGACCTCCATCCATTACTTGACATTTCGTCCTCCCTTCACACGCGTTATTTATTTCGTGGGAGACTCTTACTTGGAGCGGCGAGAGCTGTTCTCAGGCCACTCAGACCCACCTGCGTAACACAGGGCGTAACGTTTCTCTCGAGTGGCCTTACAGGAAGGTTGAAAATATACCGTTGTGAAATTTTGTTTTGCTTATGATGTTATCGAAACGAGAACATAGAAAGGGCAATTATGCGTCTATCCGTCCATTTTTAATCAAACATCGAATTTTGCGACAGAACGAAAATACATTATATAGAGACTAAAGTTCCTCAAAATGTATGAATTTTTGGAATACCGTATTTTGGCACTCATTGCAATCAAATTTGGCGAAATGTATGTTTTTACCCAGAAGAGGTCATGATAGTATTTAAAATATCCATGTTTTGTTGTTAATAAATTGAACTTTGGAACCATTAGTACATTTCAGAGGAACCAGACGTGTAAACAGCCAGCACCTACTGGATCATAATCACAACTTCATGGTTACGTTTCATAGCCTTCTCACTATGTTATGGAAATAATAAGTGCACTATGTAAGCGTGAATTTACAATTGAAGAATTCACTTTTATAAAGAATTCTCCTCTGGCTGTTCACTTTCAGATGCGAAATGTTGTAATTATTTTAGCGGACATAGAACGAAAGTTGCTCAATCGTTTCGTAAGCATATGTCATGTGTTCTAGCTCAATGACATGCTGGAGCTGGAAAAAATGGGGAGGAGCGACCCGTGGATGTAAATGAGTGATAAGGAAAATCAGTACACGAGCACCGCCAGATACCTATAAAAACTCATGTCGTCGATGTTCTTCCAACAGATCTTTATTTAAAATGCAGCTGTTGGTTACTAGATCCGTTACTCAGTGACATTTATTTTCGAGAAGATTCTATCGGCACCGAGAGGTTCGTCCCACTTTTCTTGTGAAAAATCATTTTCAAATGATTAAACAAGGAAGTAGTCGAACCAAATTAGCAAATAAACAAATAATGAATCGGCCGAAAAACACTCATCAAATTCAACACCTTCCTTTACCAAAGTACATCTGACGAGTGGCCTTTCACCATCTCGCACACCTTGAAACGGCCCCGAACTGTAAGGCTAGCCCAACAAAAAAGAAAGCAATCCGATCACTGAGAGAACTCCACACCAAACCATTGTTGAGTGCATTTCCCTTCACCGCCCAAATCCTTCCCTGCAGCGCGTCTTGGCAGCTCGACTCGTTCTCCACAGAACGTGCAGCACAATTCGCGCCTGCTTCTCCTCCAACACGAGCGCCGCTGTCTCGGGCAGACAATAAGCATAAGCGGATTCAGTTTCCGGTCGGTAGCGGTGCTGTCCATTTGGAGGAGTGTCAGAAAAGCACACGAGCAGCGCCGCTGCGAGCCGCGTCGTGGCGTGGCGTGTCGCGTTCCTTATTTGTTCTCGGTGACGCCGAGCGGTGACTCAGCCATTCTTCTCCAAGACAACAGTGCGCACGCGCGGAAACAGGCGAATAACCTTACGAGAGTACTACGAGTGCTCTTTGGAGCAAGGAGCGTGAGGGAGCTCTAAAACACGCTAACAGCATTACTGTTACTGTCAACTAATACGTTCAATGCCATAAGTAGTACACCATTTGGGTAAATCCCACAGGACTTACAAGAGCTGGAAGCCCTCCAAAATGAATTTCCTTGACATTTTGACTAATGTAGTTTTATTTCAGACATAGGTCAACATTCAGGCACATGAAAACATTGTTTAGTTACCTGAATTATCATGTGCTGCTATTTAATGACGGGTGTGGATTTGAGGAAATAAAGGAAGAGGTTGGATGCCTCTGACTGGGAGGTGCTGGGTTCGAGTCCCGGCGGAGGTAGGATTTTTGACACTAGCTTGTCAACTAGGTCGAATTCATCCTCTGTCTGGAGAAGAATTCTAATGGCCGGTTGCTCTGAGAGGTAGTTTCTCCGATCAATACCAGACGAAATAGGTAGGGCGAAGGAGCGGTACCCTAACAAACTGACCACGCGCTACGTGCGACTTTTCCTTCCTCACCCTTGTTCTATCCTCACCCTGATTTACACACACAGCCTAAACTCAAATGCACTACACTTCCACATGCGACGGGTGACCATTCAGAAGTTTGTCCCGGCTGGGGCGGGGTCCCGCTGGAGCGAGATAGCTGGTTGAGGAAATTTTCCTCACGCCGACCTGACTCCGTGTCGGAACCCGCCAGCCAGCGAGAGAAAATTACTGTCACCTCCCGCGATAAAATACATGCACTACACTTACTGGATTAACGAGTTCAACTGTTGACGCACCCAGAATTTCTAATCAATCAATCAATCAGCGAGTTTTGTATAGTAAACGTAGTCAAGGCTCTGAATAACTCGTAATTTACAAAGAGAAACATAACACAAAACAGTCACAGTTCATATTCTGCATGGATATTAAATTGTATAACGCACATTTTCGTATTCTTTGCATGCAGTCTTCCCTTAGAGGAGAATAACTGCCGAGACGAATAATTTCGCGCATTACTAATTGCAGGAGATCTGCATTTTGGAAAATTGTAACAATCAATTTCTGGATTTGCCGCACTGGTTGGTGCATCAGTGGTTTCATCATCTTGTACAAAAGTATGATCATATACGAAAATACGTTACACAAACTGGTTTATTTTTATCATTTTATATATTTTTTTCATTCTAAAACAAATTACGTATGTGACATTGTTTTAATGAAATACCATTTTTCCTGTTCGCATCCGAACCACGGTGATTACATGCTGACGAAATGTTTCTTAAAATACGACTACCCAGAGCAAACGTTCCCATCTGCTGAGGGTGAGGTTTCCGCTACTTTTTACAGTGTTCTGCAGGTTCAAAATAAGGCCTGTGCGTGGGGGTCGCGCAGTTTTGTTCCGAGTTGCACGTGCCGTGGCGAGCGTCCCCGCGTCTATTCTCGTGGCGGGCGGGCGGGCGGAAATGCCTCGGCGACGTGCTGCGGGTGGCGGAGGCGGGGGCGGGGGTGGGGCGGGGGCGGGGCGGGGGCGGGGGCGAAGCCGGACGGAAGCCTCGCTCCGCGCCCCTGCGCGAGGGGAAGCGCCCGATGATACGCGACGCCCAAGGCCCGACGACCGACGACTGACGACCGACGCCTGGACGGCGCCAACGACACCTCACGACGCGCGAAGTTAAAAAAAAATGCCTTGCATTTTTTTAGTGCATTTGTTTTATAGTGCAATTTTTTTGAACTCTGGTCCTCAAGCCCCTAGGACCACGATGGAATATCACACGGCATTTCGAGTCTTTCTCCGTCGTACCGCTAGAAGTCGCATGATCGCAAGCACTGCTTGATACGGTCGCGATCGTGTGATGCCTGGCGGCACGACTGAGAACGTCGCGAAATACCGTGACATATTCCATCATGAAGACGGGCCTTGAGAGGCAAAGTTAGAAAAATCGCAGTATAGACATAGTTATTTTTCTTTTTTCCATTTTTCACATTATTTTTCTTTTTCATTATTTTTCTTTCTTTTTTCCATTATTTTTCATTTTTATCTTTATTCGTTTTTATTTCTTCTTTCTCGTATACTCTTTTTAAAGAAACATACGCTATGTTGATAACATTGGTTCTGGGTCTCCCAGACACCAACAAAACGTTTTTTCTCAATACTGCCCGGCTGGACAACACTAGCGCTTAAACGGTTCACAGAAGTTAGTAATTCCTGATCGACCTCACTACACTCGAGATACGGCGAATTTAATGTTTGGAGTAGGTAGCCCAATTAATATTTTCTAAATTTTATCAAGTTATGGCTTATGCGTTAGTAGGATAGAAAACGCAGTATGATTACGTAACCGTTGACAATAATTCGAGAAAGTATACTGCTATATCATCACTAGTTTTTTTTCCCTAGTGTTGGTCCCGCGGAGGTACAGGGTCCACAAGGTCTCTCCGCTGTTGTATGCCGATTGTGATGGAGTGGGGTAGGAGAGGACGTACTTTCCAATGGCGCACCAATTCCGATTGGGGATGTAAAGTTGTGGAGAAGGAAAGATCGGGCGGTGTCTGTTGCCGTATAGAGTGCTGCTCAGGCATTTCCTTCAAAGTTTATCAAGAATACTACGGCTGAGTAGCCGGCCTATGAATTTGATTCCAGGTGTCACCGCAAACTCACCGAGGTTAAACACAAGTATAAAGCTTACGGGAAATTGTTATATTTTGCCGGCTCTTTCCCAACAGGCTCACGCTTATCTGTAGATAATACATTACTTCACATATTGAAATGTTCAAATCAAAGAATCCACATTATGAACATTGTAAAAGAAAACGTTTCGAAAAGCATTCTAAAGGTAAGTATGCACGACACAGTTTTCGTGCAGATTGGAAATACAGAAAATGTGCAGTCCAGACTACGATTACTGCCACTGACAGTTCTCGGACATTTCAGTGGTTTCCCGGTAGGCCCTCTAGCGGCGTCTTGTGGAGATTCATACAGAAAACGTAAAGACCGTGTATACCCGACTTTTGGCTTTTATACTTCTAGCTTGGGATCTTGAAGTTTTTGCACAGAAACAGTTTGAGAATCTACCCGAAAACTATACCGTGTATACCGCCCTCTAGAATTGGCGGTATTGTGTAGAAAGACCTCAACACTTGTTGAATATGTTTAGAAAAAATTATACTTTTCTTCACTGCAAGCAATACTCACGTTCTACGTTTTCATTCAAACGAAATGACAGTTGGATTTTCTCTGCATTGTATGTAATCATGCCCAGAGAAATCAAATAACCTATAATCTCAATTCATATAGTCTCAGTTCGTATTGTTTTGACGACACCTTTAATGGGAAATTTTTAATACTTCATTTTTAATATTTAACATGGTCCCCGAAAGAATGACCTTGTTCATCCCGCACTTCTTTCTTCTACTACTGGGAGCTACTAAAAGTACTTACTAAATACAGAACGTTAGCAACGAGTAGGCTGAGATTTCTAGTTTCGTCTTGTTTCGTGCCAGACCGATTCACGATTCCTTTACCAGAATTGCCAATGCCGGTCATTGTATACACAATGAATTACATCTGGGTCATTCCACGTAAAACCGGACAGAAAAAAACCTGAGGTGTTTCAAATTCTCTAATATTTTTTTACACTATCTATTATGAAAAGTAAGAGACACGTATTTTTTTGTTTAGCCGAGAATACATTATTTTTGAAGTTACAATTATTGAAATATATTAATTTTTCTCCAATGTCGAGATGTTTAATAATTTTTAACTCCAAATGTATTGCTTGTAAAAAATTAAACTTGATCTCAAATTAAAGCTAAAGAAGCAATCTTTAAACAAGTGTTTATAAGTAATTGCGTATTTTTATATTGGGATTTTTAAATTGTTTATAATTTTTAAAACGCGTTTTTTAAGATCATCCCCTTGATTTTTTGTTTTAAACTCGACGGCAATAAAATCTTTAGACTTTCATCTCCATCTCTGCAAATTTTCAAAATGGCTTCTGTTTTAGAACTCACATAAAAAAATAATATTCAACGGAGCGCAGAGCATTTTCTCGACCGCCGCGGCGCGCCGCTGCAATACCACTTTGTCAATGCTCCCTGTGTCTTCCTCCACTGGACTTACGGCCTTGCGCAACACTGCCCACGCCCTTTCATCGATGTCAGCAAGTCGTTTACCACCCAAGGCAATGGCAGGAAGTCGACCAGCAATACAAACATTGGGATCAGTTTACATCCAAGAGTGTGTGACACAGTGCAAATAATATCCTCGTTTGTGACGCGTGTGTGAGTGCCCGTGTGCTTCTTTCTTTCTAGGAGAGTGACAAAAAATAATTGAAGATGTCAGGTTCAATGAAGATACGCTTTGATTCATGTTTCAATCCTTTCAATATAGAAAAGTATGATAGAACTGAATGTAAAAATTTAAGACACGTAATACGAAGTATCCTTCAAAAGTTGGGCACACAATACTTACAAATTACGCCGAAAGCACCAGTGGCAAAGCACCAAAGTTACCAGCAAACCTGGTACAAGTCATCAGAGTAGAAATTCAGAAGAAGACAATAATTCGTAATTGAACATTGAAATGAGAGATAATGGTGATCTAACTCCTAGTGAAGAATTATGATACAGAAGAGGTAGAAGAAGAGCAAGAAAATGAATACATCATAGAATATTTGAAAAAAAGATACAAAACTACTGATGATGATAAAACTTAAAATTTTAATGATTTTCGAAGATTGGCCTTTTCCTAAAGTTAAAAAACATTTCGATGCATCTACTCACATGATAACTGTTTGCAAAACAACTAGCAACAAAGGAATATTGTGAACTCCACATGTGAAATCCAGAAGAGCTATCGTCGCTTCTGTACACCAATATGTTGTGGCTTTTTATTGTTCAGATGACGTTAGCCGTATAATGAGTAAATAAAAGGAAAAATAATTTTATTACAGTAAGAGAGAATGGGGGATATTCACAAATAAAAGAGGATTATACTGAGCAACATGAAAGAAACCTACTGACATTTTAAAGAAAAGTCTCCGCACCTAAAGATCAGATTTTCAAAGTTCGCTGAATTAAGACTGAAACACTGCATTTTACCAGGAGCTAACGGTACACATGCAGTATGTGTTTGTGTACATCACGAAAACGTACGAGTGAAGTTAATGTTTGACGGAGGAGGTTTCGCAAAGTTAACATATGATGTTGGAGCATTGAAGGATTGTCGGTACTACCTAACAAAAGTTATTTTTGACACTCCAAGACTGTTACTTTAAAAAGTGTGACAAATGTCCTGGAATAGAACGACTTAAAATGTTGCAGGAAACGTTTGAAGAGAGGATGATTGACAGAGTGAGGTATCGGCAGTGGATTCACGTTGAACTATTCAAGAACATCATGATCCGATTACGACTCCCAAGAAGCTCTATGAGTGGTACAAAAACATACAAAACATAGTGATTTTCTTCTTCACCAATGAAGATCATGAAGAAGAAAGAATTCACTTAAAAGTCATCACTTAAAAGTCATAGAACTGCAGCAAAATGGCTACGTGGTACACGTTCGTTACATTCCTTTGTTCCTATTTGTGAAGATGAAGAAATAATTAAAACATGCTCCTTGAAAGAAAGTGCACATCTTGTCCAAATTATATAAAGTGAATCTTAAAAAGACGTAACTATGATACAACTTCATATTTTATATGTTTTGGAATATTAACAATAACTTTAAAACTCATTGCTCAGTGAACATTTACACTTATTTTCCTGTTGTGAAACTTGTTCCCCCCAGCGTTTCATTCGATAGCGGCACATACAACGACGGGCGTATTAGGTTCTCGCGACGTTGTGAACGAGGGAAGATTTAAAAAATTCTCAAAAAGTTATTTTAACAGAAGCCATTATGAAACTTCGCAGTCCTTTAAAAGAAAGTATGAACTTTCTTTTCGTTTTTTTCAGATTTTTAATTCTTGGTAAAATTAATAATTTTATAAATAAAAATTTATACACAAAAAATTAACATTAAAAAATAAAATTTTATAAACAATAAGATAAATTTCATGAAAGGTACAGATATAAGCTTTGATTTAAGAGGAACTCAAAACCGAAATTTTAAAACGATTTTGAGATACAAAATATTATACACGTCAGTGCGTATGAAGTTACGGAAAATTAAAAAAAATAAAATGACGAAAATATAAATATTTGAGTAAAACTAAAAAACACGTGTTGTATAGTTTGTTTTCATGAACCTGTAAAAAAATAATCAGAAAGATATCAGACATCTAGGTCAATTTTCCTTCAAATTCGTCCGATTTTGCGTGGAATGACCCATCTCTCAACGTGTGAGGTATGAGTATTATTTCAACGGTCCAATTGTCGCAAATGTCGATTAGCAAGCATAAAAACGCGTTCCAATAATGGTGGTTATTGGAAAGTCTTATGATAAAGAAATGAAACCTCGTGAAAATATAGCACATATCTCGTTTGTCTACTACCAATTTCATTAGAGATTTCTCGTACTCGACCAAAAAAATATAGGGCCGTTATCATTTTCAACGCTGGTAGACGATCACAAAAGCTCATAATACTTAATTCGCCTCAGAGAAAGACCTTGCTCAGAACCAGCAAAGGAGGAAGAGACTGATAACAATCTTTAGAGCGAAGTGTAGCAAAAAGTTGCAAGATGTTATCAGTTGCGTCAATAGCCCAAGGAAAAATGTTAATGACGATACACATTACATTCATAATAAGATTCCGATTGTAAATTGTGGAGAAATATGTAATAAATTACAACTTAATTCACATTTTTTGTTTGTTGATTTTAACAATTAAGTTGATTAATAATTTAATAAATTATGGAAATAACAAATAAAGAGCTTATTTACATTTGTAAATGAAAACAGCATTCAATATAACTGCAAATTACTATAAAAATTCCCCAAATAGTTCTCGAATGAACGAAACGTTGTCAACGAAGTTTTAAGTGAAGTAAATTTTTCTCTAAAACACATAACTACACTTTTAAATATTTTTTACAGCATATAAAATGAGAAAATGAATGTAGCAAAAAGTGATTTCATTTATGAAATTAATGTGTTCATGTAAGAAAAGAATTCAAGATTAAAATACCATTCCTGTCTAGAATGCTTCAGAGCAGTAAATATGCTACTAGTATCTCAAAAAGCAAATGTCTGAGTTCAGATATGAATTGAATTGAATTGAATTGAATTGATGCCTTACTTTACGTGGCGAGACTCTGGCCATGAGGCCTGCTCTTCCGTCTGACCACGCAAATTTCGCTACGCTCCTTTCACCAACTAGCGGAGAAAGAAGGTATTATATCGGACAACGAAACAGGCGATTTGAATTTAGCTCAGAGGCTTCATTTAGGCTTTATTACATGCAAGTAAATCTACTAACATGGGACAGCCGGCTTTACTTCCCCTCCGAAGGAAGGCGAACGAAGGATTTTTTCGCCCTTAAAAGTCCACGGCTTCTATCGGGTACCCACGAACTTGGGTACAGCAGTCCGTTACGCTAACCGCTACACCATCGCAAACCGCGATAAGAGTTTTAAATTAAAGTTGTCTTTGTTAGTTGTGTTCTGTTTGGGTTAGAAAATACTTAAAATCCTTCGCCTTCTTTCATTTAAAAGCATTCATACACACTGTTCCACCACAGTGTACACAGTTCCCACACAGTATACCTAGCGGCGCAGCTCAGTGTTAAATGCTTTATAACGATGTACTGGTCAGTGTCCTACGTTCCGCGCGGCGACAAAGGGACACCACGCAGTCTTACCATTCGTGATACAGCAATGTTCTACTAAATCTGACCAAAAAATTATTTTTTTATATATTTTAATTTCCTTATGCATTTAACTAAAATGCATGTGAAGTAGAAGTTTTGAACAAGTTTTAAGGAGGGAAATTATTTAAATGTAATAAATGTTGTCCATTGAAAGTAAATATTGAGGAACATAAGTATTTTGCCACTTTCATGAAAATATCTAGAAATGTAAGTATCCTAAGTAATAAATAAGAATATCTAGGAGGCAATAACATTTCTGTTGTGCTTTTGAGCAAGTTTTCGTCTTTCCTTTCTAGGTCCATTGGAAAAGAGAAAGAAGCATAACTCAGGGTTCTTCCTTTAATATTGCTGGATTTAATTGTAGACCAGTGAGCCCCTTTCGACACACGCATTGTTATAAATAGGGAGCAGATTTCTTTGAGTTTTGCATATTTTTGTCCGTTGCTTCAGGGCATACCTAAGTGTAATTTCTTGACATTTAGTTAGAATTGGATGCTATGTAGATGATATATTAGAGTATATTTGTGCATATTTGGCCGATTTTTCCTGTTGGCGCATATTCGCGTAATTATAGACGCTTATTTTGCATACTTCTTTAAAATAGAGACTTATTTCTAAAAAGTTTCAGCTTTTCATACGATCTATATATTTGTGAGCGTTTATCGATTACAAAGAACTTGTCACAGTTTGCGTTTTCATTTCTTTTCTATAGATGATAAATTACTTGTGCAGAAGTAGGAAATTTCTTGATTTCATATTTTTTTTAAACCAGGCAGAAGAAATGCAACAAGACGTGCAATGCACTTCACTAAGGTGAATATTTACTTTATTTCTCCCGCGAAGAAAAGAGCATTATATTATGTGTGGACAAACATATATGTTTTCATTGCAAGCACACTTCTGAATTTTATCAAGAAATGTTTATATAGGAAGTGAAATGTTAATTTTAATTGCGTATTTAAGAGCATATTTGAACATTTTAAGGTAATAATGCAAATTTTTAAAAGTATATTTCAAGATTTTTTTAGGGCATAAAAATCCTCTCTCTAATTATAAATGTGTAAACTGGGAAACTATAAGAATTCGGTTTGTGCATGTCAAATATGTCCCTATACATGTCAAATGTAAGAGCATACACGTCAAATGTAAGTTTGAAACGTTGGTTATATGCAATTCTACATGTTATTTAATGACTTGCGCTTGAAATACTAGGAATATAAAACCACGAGGTCAAGAAACAATAACCAGTCAGTGGTGTAGTGTTCGATCCCGCAATGGCCGCCGACAGGCCAAGGTAAAAGAGGGCCTATTTTTAGGCTGAAGGTTTTGCGATTGTAAGAAATATGAATTACTTGATACTTTCTCTGATACTTTGCGATAGTTGACACAATAAAAGATTTAAAACGGCATTATCCAAAAGGACGATTTTTTCCCCACTTCGGTAATTAATAACGGGAAGCAATTCATTTAGATTTTATAACAGTTTTAATTTCATAAAATTAGATAATAAGGTGAGATTTTTCCACTATTGTTTATAAGCACTTTTTCAATGATAACAATAAACACGGCACGCCGTCTTTCGATTGCTGTTGTTTGAAGCTTGCCAACGTATGTAATAGAGTGATGAACACGAATTTGTTAAAGGATGTTTTAAAATTTAGGGTACTAACACTACTTGTGTTTGCTATATATTTTTATGAAGGGGGCCCGGATAAAAGTTTTGTGGGCGGCCCGCATTCCTTTCGTTGCCCTACTATCGCTAGCTGTGTGCGTGCCTATCGCCAAACTAGCCAAAAAAACGCGGGCTGAGCTGCGCTACTGTATGATACGTACCTTTACTCTGATTCTACTCTGTGAACTTCATACAACTGCAGTTTTAGTTCACAACCACCAATCACTCACTCGTAGTTTTTTCCTCGAGACAGATTTTTACTATAATTTCACTACAAAGTAATTCGGTAGCCTGACATAGTAAGAGTGAACTTTCAGACTTGTGAACTGCTCCGAGGAAATGAAGGCTCGCTGGTCAGAAGTACGAGCATACATTCGCACTCCTGCTAGGTTGCGACCCAATCAACGCGAAACATCATGTTGGCCTAACAATGAGGAATATCTTCACTGCCACAAAGGTCACTGTATCCTGAGAAATTCCTACAACTTCACTCTACTATTCCACTCGTGAAATTAAAACCAATAGTTTTTAACTACACATAGAAAATGCTCCAATCAGGGCAGTGTATCTCAAAAAGTTTATTGCTTTTTCTATCCGATTTTTCTTACCGCTTCTCTCTCCTGACCAATTATTAACTGTGATTCATCTTTAATAGAAGGCGGTATATATCGATGTCCAATAAACCGCATATGTACATAACTTCATTGATTTTAATATATTTTTAATATTTGACGCAGTTTGGAACTCTGATGAACATAATTTCATTCGTGGTATAGTCCTATTAAATACCACTTGTACTTTGAAAATTCTCAGATAAATCCCCCCTCGCTTCGCAAGACGGGGATTTATCAATAATTTCCAAAGCGCTCGTGGTATTACTTACGATAAATTCGCTGCATTTTATTATTCGCAATTTCGTGCCAACACTTTTTGCAATAGAGTTTTGCTAATTTAACGTATTCATAACAGTAAGATATAAGGAAGTGTTATAGCATTTTAACTTCCAATATTTTTGTTCTCTAAATGTCATATTTTTCATAGGTAAACTTCAAGTCTTGAAGTTTGAAACTTGCAACTAAAAATTAAATGGATGCATAGAATTGGCAAGTTTCAAATATTTACAATTTACCAGTAGACTTACATATACTTATATCCTGTCCTACTCAACAAGATATTTTTCAAAATGCAGGAACACACTTTCGCGTATTAATATACTGCATTCTCTCACATTGTTAATGCTAATTGGCAAGACCAAGAACCGTAAGAAGAGTATTAGAAAGCCATTTACAAGTCATAAAATAGCAAAACGGGTAAGAGGGCGTCATCCAAAAGGAATACTACTTGTAGGGCGTGGCGGAAGATACGGCCATTGGGTTGCGTAGGTAGAGGAGCAAGAGGAATGGGAAGGCGGGTAGGGATGTCGAGGATGGAGATGCTGCATCAGACCTTAGTAATAGTACGTACGGGGGAAAACCAACTTGCTGTGCCTTTTGTCAGAAGATGTTTAAACATAGACAAGTTTGTCATCATTGTAGGTAGTTACGCACTGAGAGGAGTGATTGCACTGGATGCAATCATGCTTGTGGAGTCATCAAACGAGGCCACTGTGTCAGGACACTTTCGAATAGACAATGTCGCTTCATTTATGTGCGACTTATAATTATATCTCATTATTTAACTGTTATTGTATGTAAATTGACTTCAGCTAATGTGCTTAACGGATTGGTTTTAAGATCGTTGTGTTGGCTGAATGCCAAGTCCGAGAAAGATCTCAAAGTCAAGACAGCGACATCTTTGTCCTACAGCGTTGAGGCACGAGAAAACACATAGGACTCCAGACAAAATCCAACATTTATGCATTTTTAGGTCAAAATTCTGTCTTTTCAGAAACGCTCAAAAGCCATTTTCTCATAAATGGCTCCAAATTTTACCTTCAATATTTTCGACCGGATAGTGCTATAATTGCACTCTTTAATATGACGTTAAGTTCCATTTTAGGAATTTTTTTGTTTCTTCAAAATTTACACAAATGTAATTTTTTTAAAAGATCTCTCACATCTTTAATATGCACATTACCAGCAATTTGAAAAACATTTGTGAGTGTATGTGCTTCAAACGACTTCAAATGAACTTGTTTGTAAACTCAAAAAGTTCCTGTGAAAAAGAGCTACAAATTTATCATTTTTAGTTACGCTTAAACGCCATTTTCTTAAAAACAGCTACAAAGTTTTCAAAGAAAATTGTCATTTAGCACGAGGTTTTTGTGTTTTTTAATATTCTAAAAGTAATACTTCCATTCTACCATTAGAAAACTGAAAAATTAAGCGAATTTTAAAAAAAATGTACTTAGGGCGGCGATAGATGACAGCTGGCAAGAGTATGTGGCAATTCCGAATAGCTAGCCCAGATCCAAGAAAATAGAAAACTAATACGGGATTGTATTCTTGGCTGCTCGGGATGAGCCGCGCCTGAGTCGAAGTAGTTTAGCTCTGAAAAAGGCCACAGCAAGATGGCCGAAACATCAGATCCATCGACTCATTCCGGACAGCCAAGAATACAATGATTCCGGCCGCGAAAGCCTACAAACTCAACTGATACGGGAATCTGTAGCACTAGTTTTCTGTCGAAAATACGCCGTTTTTCGCGCAGCACTACATAATTTACCCTGTACTACGTACATTACTCTGTATATACGTATGTATACGGGAAAGTAAAAATAAAAGCTACGATACCACGGACACGGTCACAAACAGTCAACGTGAAATGCTGGAAACTCATCGCCGGCTACCCTGGGGGGCCTGAGGGAATACCAATTTTCCGTTTTCGTCTTTTATGACTAATACACTCATATTATTTCAACAATTTGCACGTTATTAATGGTACACAACTTCGATCAATGTTTTAAGATATTGAGTGAATTATTTATCATATTTGTCAATTTATTTTCATTTTATATTCGGATTGTTGATTTAAAATATGCATTTACTTTTAACTGAGTGCAGTTACTTTCGTGGAAAGGTTTATTGACAAGCTGTTGATAGTCCTCTGAGATTGTGTGTAGTTCTTTTCCTCGCAGTTATTTTGTTTCGTTACATATAAGAGTTCATGTAAGAATTCGAAACACAATTATATTTTGTGATTATTTTCATTGTTTTTGCTATTGCTATTGTCATCGTTGACGTTCCTGCTGCCGATGTCAGTGTACTGAAACGGACAAATCTTTCGAAAGGAGATAAGATTCTTTTCCGCTTTTGTGAATGAATTTTTGTGAAATTGAATTAAATGTTATTTTCCCTGTTACTATACAATTAATTCAGTAGAAAATTAAAAAAAATCCTTTTAGATCGTGCCCTAATAAAATAATGTTTTAAGAACCTTCGAAACCATCTTCAAAGTTTTATTGAAAATGTAAAATCTTAAAAAACAGCACTTGCTCGAAAATTTTAAAAATGGTCCTCCAAGTCATCTGACAATCCTGTAAATAGGTCAACATAAATTAGTCATATTTATTGTGTCATTAAAGTAATAAAGTCATTCTCCTTGTAGCATGTTTTATTTATTTCCATTAAAATATGTCATATATAAATGATAAAGTTTAGTGAAATTGCAGACCCAGAAAAGTAGTTTCCCCCCCCTCGTGTACTAGGTTTCGCACGCCTATGATAATTTACGTCGGTTTATCATATACCTTTACGTTACAAATTCAAGTTTTTGTTTGTATCACTTTAGAAATAGTGTTCGATATGTACCGTGCATATCCGGAATAAGCTACGGACTCGTTTGGTAGAGTAAGGTACCCGGTATCCGGGACCCCTTCGGGGATAATTCCCCGACTTGTATGGTAGAGTAAGAGTAACTGTAGTGCAAATGTGTTACATGTGAGAAGAAGGGAGGGGACAAAGACGAGGAATCAAAATTCCCGCGCTTCCCTGGCCTGTTTTTAAGACATTCACCTGGCATTGTTCAAAGAAAGCACGGAAAACTACCAATCAGAGCAATCGCAGTGTTGAATCTAAGGGGGCCATGCCCCCCCCCTCAAAAAGAAAGTTTTCGTTTGTTACCTTCCTTTATTTGTCACAATTGAAGGCGTGCAAAAACTCCCTAGTATCAGTATTAGAGAGTTTTTGCCACCTCGAACGTTAAGCACCATCGATCTTCTGCGCATGCGCAGATGCCCTAATGTGATGCGAAACTTGAATTGCGCATGAGCAGAAGATCAATAATAAGGAGTTTTTTGCACCCTCGAACGTTTAGTACTATCGATCTTCTGCTCATGCGCAGTACAAGTTTCGCATCACTTTGGTGCATCTGCGCATGCACAGAAGATCGATAGTGCTTAACGTTCGAGGTGGAAAAATCTCTCTGCTGTTCTTTCATTACAGAAAGGATATAACGATATATCGAAAACATTGCAACCTCAACCCTGGGAGGATGGGTGAGGCGTGTGCTCGGAAGAGCCGGTCCCTTGCCGGCAGCGCTCGCAGCGGGGCGGGGCGGGGCGGGGCGGGGCGGGGCGGGGCGGGGCGGGGCGGGCGGGGCGGGGGCGGGGCGGGGCGGGGCGGGGCGGGGCGGGGCGGGGCGGGGCGGGGCGGGGCGGGGCGGGGCGGGGCGGGGCGGGGCGGGGCGGGGCGGGGCGGGGCGGGGGGGCGGGCGCTGCGAGGCGGGGGGCGGGGGCTCCCAGAGGAAGCGGGGCGCCGGGGGCGGCGGGAGCCGGATATTGGGGCACGTGCGCGGGCGAAAGAGGCGCCCGGGGAGCCGCAGGGGGCTCTCGTCGCTCGCGGCCGCCTGTTCCCCCGCGGCGCGCGCTTCCCGCGCCGCCGCAGCGCGCGTTGATGGATTTGCCTCTTCCAGCGGGCCTATTTATATCAGCAACAATGGAGAGGCAGCTCACAATTGCTGTGAACGCAACGCAATGGCGTGGAAATAAATCATCGAGTACGGCAGAATCCACGGCATACGATGAGACATTTAAAGACAACATGCCAGATTATTGGAATAATGCTGGCCATACATTAGCGATACGTTTCCGCCATATCTTTCAGCAATTTGTTTCTGCTTCTTGCGGTCATCTTTACACTAGCGACAGCAAGGAGGGACAATATATTGTCAGAAAGATCTTTCCAGCAATGTATTGCCGATCGTTTTACATTAGAACCTTCTGTTGGCGTTTTGGTGACGTCACGAGAAAAATGCGCGTGAACTTTGAGGTTGTACCTCACTTTCCGATATGGTTAGTAGAAGGCAGAAGATGCGAGTTGTGGTTGCACTCATTGTGCTAAATGAAGAGATAAAGAAATGCTAGCGATTACTGAGATTGTGTAACTGGATTAATGTGAGACATAAAAACACAAGTCGTTCTGATAGTTATCGGAGCTCTGGAATTTGTTTTGCCAAATGTATGTAATAACCTGTTCAGACCCTTGTGTTTTTAAAAGAATGTAAACTCCAAGACACTGCAATCAGATCCTATGAATCATCCACACGACAATTCTTTTAATTAATCATTCCCATCAAATTATTACTAATATTTATAAAATTACTGATAATATTGTCACAATTCGCAATAAATATTTACTATAAATAGTTTATAATTGTTATTTTCATGGTATTATATTAATAATTCGCACGTTTAAATTAAATCTATTGTATTTTAGTGTTTGGGGGAGTGCTTGGGAGTAGATATATCGAACGACCAGAAATATGAAAAGAAACCAACCGCTTATATTGGGAATCGTGCTTTGATAATAACTTTAGGTATGCGTAACTCATACAAGTCTTGAACAATTATGAAAACCACTAATGAAATAAGGGAATTAAAATATTTGTAACAGTTGACCCGAAAAATATAAATGTTTTGGATAATTTCCCGGTCTTCTCCAAAAGACACAAAAACGAATCAATTTTAAAGCAGTTTTTCGCCATTTATCGTTAATTAACAGGAAGATGAAAAAACGTTACAGCGTAACTGATCTTTGGTGTTTCGCTCCCCTCCCTCACAAGCGACGGAGACCGCACAGGCTCCGATGAGCGCGTGATGCGAATAGTGCTGACGCAGATTATAGGGATTAATGAGTTGTGTACTGATGAAAGAGCAGGGAAGTAAATCGCAACATACGCATGCCAGGCACGTAGCTCTTTCGCCGCTTAAATATATAATAAATAAAAACAATGGCGCTTAGGTATCTTGTAGAGCAGCGTGGTTATCGCGTAAGACCAAGAAATTCAACTTCGTGTCGCACCCCGCGGGAACAAGGAGAGGAAGTGGCAGTAAGGGGAGGGGGAGGGGAGGTGGGAGGAATAGCGGGAGAGTGGGGGCTGAGAAGGCAGCGGAGCGGGAAACTATGAGAGGAGGGAGAGAGAACGCGGTGAGCTGTCGGACTGCTTCTGGCTTGACTCTTGCAACACGGGAGTCTAGGATTTCCGCCGGAGGCAGCAAACGGACTCCACACGGTGTGACGACGAATAATAATAGATATTCCGTAGAAGAGGAATAAGTAATTCATTCAATTACAATCCAATCATTGTTGGAGAATGAGATCAGAAAACTTCAGAAAAAGAAAAGGATAAAATAAAAATTAGCAAATGGATGAAGTAATTCTAATGGGGAAAAACAAGATGAGATAACATTAATTAAAATATTGGCGAATAATGATAGCTAGAAACTATGAAGCATGAATACGACGACGAGGAGATGACATAGAAATATTGGTAACTTTAATAGGGGTACAAGAAATAAAAACATAAGGAACATAAAAGATTGGAATCCTGAAGAAGTGTGGAAGACGAGGAGGATGCAGAGGGGAAGCGAGTTAAAGGTGGTCCAAGTGAAGTCGAGACCAGTTGTAATGTGAAATGGGCAACGTCGGGGAATAGAACTCAGTGTGAAGGAAGGGGAAAGGGTACTAGAGAAATACTGGTCATCTTTTCGCTTTAGACTAACTTGATTAACGAGTGTTTGTTGTGAACTGATATAACTTGTTATGGATGTTTGCACCGTCATTAAGATTGTCCATACCTATGCTATACACTACTTTCATCCCCTCTGGTTTTTCTACTTTTCATAACTAATGCCGTTTTATAAACATAAATACAATCATCTTGTCACAGCCGGTTGGCCTCGAACGCATAACCTCCTGATTATGCATCGCAAATGTATTTACCACCTCATTCTCGAATACGTCACCCGTGTAATCAACTTGTAACACGAACGTTATTACTCTACGGTAGTTTAGAAATAATCCACATTATAGTAATTCCTAGTACGACTCGAAGCAATTTCAATGTAGATCAATATCTCGTCCTCCAATCAATTCGGCACAACAAATTGATACCCCCTTCAGGCATTACATTCGTATTCTGTCAGGCCTATACGAATGTGACACTCGACATATCATTCCTTGAAGTAAATTTGCTTCACTGCGCACTCTCTCTACGCGAGTTACCGTAAGAAGCATGACAGTCTTCTTTTATCGATAATGCATTCAATTCATATACAGAAGCGCACGCGTAAGTACTACCGTCTATATTGGCTGAAGGATCAACTTAATGCGGGGGAGACTTTAGGTCATAGGAAGATATTGCCGCAACAAAGAGATGAGAAGTTAACATTTTCTCGTCGCTTTAGGAAATATAATTTTAAATTTTTAACACCATCATAACTACTTCTATTATAGTCGTGAAAAATCACTGCTTATCGATGGTCATGTTTGAAAAAGACCGCAATTAACAATCTGAGAGCGCAAATTCGAGGAACAGGATGAAATAAATACAAGGGATATTGTCTCTTGGTGAGGCTGAGGATACGTGGCACTTTGTAGAGGGTTGACGACAGGATGAGAATCATTCTTTCGGACACCTCGTCGAAGGATTTGATCCCATATGTACTACATGTACACATACATACAGAAGGTAATTTATTCTTTGAATTAGAGGAATTATATCTATCCCTCTAAGGAACGATAGATGTTTCTAAAATCGTTTTTTCTCCAATCTGGAGTTGTTATCATGGATTACCATCTATATCTATGGCGGTATCCGAACCCGATACTCTTTCCTTCAAGGTATTGAGACGGTACGTACTATATCTCGGCCCTCCAAGTCGGCTCGTTGCAGAAAGCCTCACAGTATGTGAATGACTGATACACGGAATTTTTAATACAACGAAAAATTACACTGGTAAACAAGCTATAGATGTCAGGTACGATGGAGCAATGGTTGAGTTAATGACAGGAGAAACAGGAGATTACCAGAAAACGTTTGTCGACAGCTTCCATTATCAACTACAAATTCTACATTGTTTCAGGAGGAGCAGGGAGATGGAGCCGGGTCCACAGGCGTGTCAATGGTGGAATGGCAATGCGCTAGCCATTACTCCACTAGCCCGCCAAATACCTTCCAGGTATCTATGTTCACCTACAAACCTTTTGCGTCTCACCCCGTGGTCCGGCGTTGCCACTTGCGTCTCCATCGCTCCACCGCAGCAGCGCCACCTCCGCCCCCATGGAACCGGTCGCCCGGCAAACGCGCTTCCTCCGTATCTCCGTTTCTTCATAACTGGAAATTATATTTAAGTGCTTGTCGCGGCGGCCGTGATGGGGCCGAGTATGTAGAGCGCCGGCGACCACGGGCGCTCAAACTGGTGCACTTTGTATCTATTTCCCAGTTCCTGCGGAGAACCCGTCCTCCCCACGGCAGGCCCAGAAGGGACTCAGCGCCAGGGACAGACGCTGGCAGGAGAGGGCGGAGCGAGACGAGTGGATAAAGAAAAGCGGCAAAAAGGTCGGCAGAAAACGTCTAAAGAGAGAATAAAATGCAATAAATATAGTAATGTTTATTAATAGTAATAATTACTAGTTGCATTAGGAAATATTTAATTAATGCATTATTTTAGTATTTTAATCTTGTTATTAAATTTCAGTCCATATTTATGTGCATACTATTTAGGTACATCTTACTCCACATACTAAATCCCAGTCCTGTCTATCGCTCACGTGCAAATACGATGATACCCGCCTCTATTATATCAGATTCTGACTCTTGGCGCTACTCGAACCAATCGTCTTTCATATAACAGTCTTGGGTAGCTCCCTGTATTACAACCAACTCCTCCTTTAGCTCCGCCACTTGTAGCCAATCAACATGCCCCCTCCCCACCGGAACTCCGCTGTCACCACCCCGCAGTTCCCCTTCTTGGTGTCTTCCTCCTCTGCCGCACGTTCACCCGTCAGCGTTCCCTATCTTTTTTTCTTTTCTCGTATGACGTGGGTGGCGAGCTTACGTTATTTCTATTCTGTCATAAAGGCACAAAACGCATTGAACCCAGGCAATCCGAGTATGATTTGTGGTGACAAGTGATAGTGTTTCTTGGGATTCTATTTCCTTCCGTCATTCATTTCTTTATTTCATTAACCACGCACTTGATGAATCGAATGTAGTTCCTTTAAAAGCAATATGTTCGCTGGTGCAACTCTTTCCCCCAGGGATGCTCTTTAACCTGTGATGTATTAAATACAAAATATCAATTACGTTTACGGCATGATATAATTTCAACGTATGGCTAACGCCAAGAACACGACTCTCGTTCTTCAATTTTCATTTGATCATCTGATTTGGGGTAGCAGTATTTAATTGGTTAGGTTCGATAGTTGATTTTAACAGGATGCTCTGGCATGTGTCATGCTCTATTAAGGAGTTTTGTCGGAAAAGGTTGACGGAAGGTGATTGGAAGAAGGTATGATAAAAGTTCTAAAGCAAGAGAATGTAGAAGAACACATACGTTATTTAATGTTCATATTTGATACGTAATGAAACAACTTTTCCCTGGGAAAGTTTTCGAACAAGAAAATAATGAGATACAGTAATATTTACTATATCACGGCCACACAAACAGCAAGGCAGACAATATCCAGGGAATATATTCGCAGTATTCAAAGTATCCAAAGAACATCAAGTACTGAACTTAAATGAAGGGGCAAATATATATCCATCAATTACATTTCGGACCACGTTTTCACCAACATGGTAAACAGCCGGCCACGCGAAACCTCGCCTCGCAGTTCTACTTCAAATTTTCCCCTTACTTCTTCTTTCATCATCTACACATTTCACTTCCTTCCCTCATAATCAATTCATAATTGTTCGGGCCCACAGCAAAGCAGAAATAAATACGTTTACTTCACAAGCAAGGCAGAACAGTTGAATTGCGTAATCGGCAGAGCGCGGCCGTTAAGCCGGTGTCACGTATCGCCCTCACATCCGCTGTTCGGCGAATTCTCCAACGGACGGCAACGGACGGGCGTGGCCGCTCGTACGTGTCCACCTGCCCATCTCGCCCCCGCAGCGCGGTCCGTTGGAGGAGCAACGGACAAAAACCGCCAGATCATTGCAAATCTAGATCAAATGGCAAATGGTTATTGGCCATCGCCATCTCCACCTCTGCCGCGCGTGAGAGCCCTTTCCTAACGTCTCTGCCCCAACCGAATTCGGCTTAACCGAATTCGGTAGTCCGCATAAAGGACACCGTGCAAGATAGACGCGTGTGTTCAGGGCTCCGCGCAGTAGCGTGTAAAGAATGTATAATCGTGCAAATGAGCTGCATACGGCTCGCACATAAATTGTTTAATCGTGGCAGTGCACGCTTTAATTGTGTCTGTCGCTCTTGCGTGGATTTGCGCCCGCAATTTTGGTTGAACTATGTAACTCGCGGCTGCTTCTGGTCGGCGCAAGGTAGCCACGGCGGTCCAAGGTGTCAATACAATAACTACGCTTGGACAGGTGTATTAATGCACCAAGAGAAATTTTCATCTTAATTCTGTGCTTCTTGTGCATTTACTGTGTGAACACTGTGCATTTACTTATTAAATATTGTTTGTGCTGGAAATTTGCTCGTGTATGCATCCTGCACTCCTGCGCCAATCCCAAGAGCTATCAAAGGGTTTCGGGACTACTGTACTTCATCACTACAATCCATTCATACAGTCCACTCATGAACATTAAGTGTATAGTAGCCCCGAACAATAATATTGTAATAAATATTTAATATGAATTATTCCAACATTACATTATTATTCACCCTCTCATAATCACTCAGCCTCCCGCAACAACTGATAACCTCTGGAGGGTTTGTCAAGCATGCAGTCACCAAAAGATGACTACCACATGGGCAAATTTGTGGAAACAGTCTAAGGCAGTGGTGTCAAGGTCTTCTACTAGTGGCAGTGGCTCGCGTCATGGCATCGTAGCAAGCCACGAGCTTCTCTGCGCAACAAGCGTCGGGAAAGGGAACTATTAGTAACCCCACCGTTTTACAAGAGGGATGGCGTTGTCTCCAGTGGCGGGGTAATAAACTGCGTGGAGCGGCGATTTCGTCGTGGCACTCGTGCCACGGACTGCGCTTGTGGCATCGACCTTGACAACACTGGTCTAAGGGAACTAATCACTCTCAAGTAAACCTTGCAAGCCTGGCTTAAGCCGGTTGCCGCCACGTTGCTGCTACATGCAAACTTCTTGTGGGATCGGTGCTCCGGCAACATATTTACTACCAGCACAAGTCAGGTTTGAAGCCCTCTCTTAAAGAGTGGATGGAGCAATTAAGGAGAGTTCGTGGAAATGTGTAGAAGGAAATAGTGACGCCAAGTGACACTAATCCAGTGTCATAGTTAATTATAACTATGACACTGGATTATGGAATGATTTCTTCAGGAAGGCGTTAGATAAAGACGAATATTGAGGAATCTTTTCTACTAAAACATGTAGAACAATTACATTTTTTGTAATTTTTGAAAAAAACAAACGAATAGAGCAACATGGCGTTTATGTCATCTCATAGAGTACATTTTGCACTGTCCCTACCAAAAGTTTAAAGAAAAAAATTTGGAGCCTTTTTGAGAAAATCTTTTTGTATTTTTTAAAAAATTTGCACATATTATAGGCTATATTGCGCAAAAACTACTAAAATTTTCAAAAAAATGAACCTGACCTTAATGAAAGAACTACGGAGTACAAATTTTATTTAAAGTAAAAATCTTGATCTTCTATTTTGTAGTTGAACGAAGACGCAGAAAAAAATTAAACATTTCCCAATTTTAGAAAAGTTTGAGTTAAACGTGAAAATCGGAAAAATTTGAGAAAATTTTGAAAATGCCCGGCGGCCTAATGTAAAGTATCCCCAAATTTTGAAGAAAAGGTTTCAAAATCGACGCGCCTCAAGTCGAGCCAGATCGAATGGGGAATGTCCATTTTGGAAAAATTCCTGTGCATGGTTTAGGTGAGTCATGTTCAGAGACGGTCGGTCGTTCTAGGAGAAAAGCAAAAAGAAAACAAAATCGGTATCAGAGGACACCTAAACGTGTATTTCCGTTGAAATCTCGAAATCGATTTTCCGCAGCATTACAAAAGTTTCCCTATACTATATACCCTCCGTATATACGTATGTATACGGGAAAATAAATGTAAATTATAACCACATATTTTTATTTGTTTTTGTGACATTAGTAGGGAACTTTGCCTTAATAAACAATACTTCTTAGAAGAAACTTCTTCAAGCAAGAAACTACAGAAAACTACATGTGACTAATTATCTTCAGTTTTCTGTATTATATTTACAAATTTCGTATATTTTATTATTACAGTATTCCATCAAAGTTCCTATATATCGTTTATAAAACACATCTTTTATTTACATTAATTTTTATTATTATCAAAATGTTTTACATCGGACCTTTAGGCAGACATAGATTTCTTTGAGTGTCACAACACTTTGAGTGTCATATACGGTAACTCAACATTAAATATTACTTTACGCAATAAGTTATTATTTCTCTTAATAAGTGCAAATAATTTTTCATATTTATAGGTTTCGTTATTAAATTAACAATCTTCCCTTTGTTGAAGCACTCAGTGCGCCGCTCGAGTAATTACAAGAATGTGCAGAAAGCAACGCGAGTAGAGGAAAGTTAAGAGAGCAAGGAAGATACACGACCTTTCTCCGTGGTGATGGTAGTTGGAAGAGAGCGAAGTCATGATAGTCACCGTGGGTGGGGTGGCGGGAATGGGGGCGACGCCTAGCGGTCGCAGGCGGAAAGAAGAGCAGGCGACACGGCCGCCCCGAGGTGGTCGTGGTGTGGCGAGGTGTCGTTAGGGGAGCAGCGGGGGGCGAGGCAGCCGCGGGGTCCCACGCTGCGCCCCTGCGAGTCCTCTAATTCAATTTGCGGCGGCGGGCGGACAGGCCCCGCGGTGCCGGCACAGGCGCAGGTCGCCGCGCTCTCCGTTTACGCCGAGTTGTAAAACATGGCGGAAGGCCCCGAGCGCGCCGTTTAACTAGCCGACCACGTCGTTCCACGCCGCACGCCCGCTTCATGCTCGCTCGCTCGCCCGCCCGCTCGCCCTCACGCTCGCCGCCGTCGCGCCGCCCTCACGCTCGCCCGCCCGCCCGCTCGCCCTCACGCTCGCCCGCCCACAAGCACGGACGCACGCTCACTCACCCACCCGTCCACCTGTCCGCCTGCCTGTATGGCCATCCCGCCCGTCCGCATACTTTCCTGTTCGCCGCTCGCATACTCACTCCTTCATACGACTACTTGACACAGTATGTGTTCCCTCGCTTCCCTTTCCATTTGCCTACAAGCTCGCCCGCTCCCTCACTCGCCCCCGCCCTCCTGCTCGTTCCTTCGCTTGCCCCCCCCCTGCTGGCCCTCTCGCCCACCCTTCTCGATCATACGCCCATCTCGCTCGCTCTCTCACCCACCTTTCCAACCACTCCAGCTCAGCCACTCTCCCAAATAATGGTCCAACCTACCTGCCCCATTCAGTCACCTGCCTCAGCCCACCAACCTAACCGCCCTAACCCACCTGTGTCAGCCCACTCACCCGCCCCACCCTATAACATTCACCCTAACGCTCTCCCCTCTGCCCGGGACCCGCCTCCCATCCCGCCCGTCTTTAGATGGCCGCCGCCCTGCGTGCGATCTGCCTCACACCACGAAAGCGGCGTTCGCCGGCACTTCGTTAAGCCGGCACCGCGTTAAGATCGCGCCAAAGAATGACGACCACCCAACACGAGAACTGACCGCTCGTACCTCTCGCTCCCGGAGTTAATTCTAGAGTAATGTGGATTTTTGAATGGTGGCTAATTAGGTGATTGGCTACTGGAACTGCAATTTTCGAGTTTAGACCCGACATCAGTTGAGTGTTGAAGTAATGGTAACGGAACACAGACCAGGAAATGTGTCTTCCTGAACACCATTACTTCACCTTCTGTTAGTCTTTAGGGAAACGTCGAAAAGTACTCGACACTTATGTTTAAAATACATACATTTTTTCTGGCAATCCTCATTTTCTCCATAACTTCTTCTCCTTTCCTCTTCTCCCCTCTCTCACCCTCTCTCGGTCCTTCCCTCTCTCTTCGCCGACGATAATTTTGGTCAAACACTTGAAGTTAAACGGTTAGAGGGTAAATGACACTTAAAGACATTTTGTTATGAATATTTCAACAAGACAGTGAATAAAAATCATAAGTTATAATTATTTCATAATTTGAACCGATGGCAACCTAGAATAAGACACATACTTGTTCCTAATGGTACCGCTAGTGCTACACGATCTTTGTCGCATTTACATGTAAACAATGTTCACATGGTGCTGCTTGTTACGGAGACATCCCAACCGCTGCTGCTAGTACTCCAGCAGCAGGTTCGCTTCTTCATCGTTTATTTGTAAAGTTCCATCTTGTATTTCCAGCTGTCCTCAGAAGAAAAACTCGAAGTTTGCATTTGGCGACTTCCTCAGTTAAAAAAAATGTATAAATGACAGGAAGTGTGTGTAAAGCTGTCTTCCATTAGCATTAGAGGCACCACATCTGTGCATTCAGAGAGTGTACATGTTACTCAACCTCTTTGTTCAAGCACAGTATTTTTTACCTTCAAAATCCTTTAATCTCTTCTTAATGTAGTTCACTTTCACTCTCCCTACACATTTTGCCATCAAATATTTTTTTCCAATAAATACGTGCAAGATGAATTATTTTTGTTGGCACACAATCAAAACAACTTACAAAATTGTTTAGAGATAGTTGGGTGCACAATATCTTTAATGCAAAAGCTAGTTTTTTTTGTTCCAAAATATACTTTTTTAAATCTAGAATAAATGAATGCACAAGTTTAGGAATATATTATTTTCTTTATATTTAACTTTTACTGGAGTATCGCACATGAATTCCGTGGGGTAAAAATTGAAAGGCTCAAAGCGAGAAAGTCCCCTTTTTCTAATCAGTGCTCCGAATTTATATAAATCCGATCACATATGCCAAAGTGCCTCGTCAAACGCCAAACGAAATGTATCCAAATAATTTCATGTATTTTTGCCAGTGCAATCCTTCCTTCTTTGAGAAAATACGTCATTTCATTTATGAATTACGTTAAAATGAAAACACAGTTTAAAAAACAGAGACAAAAAAATTGTCAGACCCAGAGACTTGACACATGTTTCTCTATGTATTTCGACGCGCTGAATCCGAATCTAAAGTCAAAATTGCGCCACCAACCTCCAGTTTTTTTAATTGCGAAAAATCGCCGTGAAATTGTATTTTTTATTTTCGGAAGTTGTCACACCCGCAGACATGACACATATTTCTAAATATACGTCGACGCGCTGAATCTGATTCCGAAGCCAGAATTGCGCCATCCCCTTCCATTTTTTAAAATTAGAAGTAATATCACAGCACTTTGAGTGATATTTAGTGTGACTATTTTGCGAATAAACACATTACATGAACCGACTGGATAATTTAAATCACAGTTATTACGAAAACGAGAAACATTACTCAAATTTGCTACCGGAATATGTGAAACTTTCATTCAGCTCCGAGTTATCACTGCCTCCTGGTATAATTTATAATCAAGTAAAATATGAATAACAGTTTAATGCAGAAAATTATTTCAAATATATTTCGATTTTATAGTAGTAAAACCTTCAAAAAACAATTATAATAAAGCTACTTACAAGAACATTCGTTAAAAACACAATTATTAAAAAATAAAAGGAACCTGGCGTCGAATTGCAAACTAAGACCGGAAACCCCTCTTATCCGGTTAGAGTAATGGTGTTTTTTGTATACATTTTTTTGCATTAATTTTTTCTAAGCATTTGAGTATCGTCTCACTTTTAGCACCAGTGTTGAAAGTATAGCATGCTGTGCATACTCTAAAAGTATGGCTGCTTCTCCATCGCTTTTACTTGTTGCTATCTAAAAATATAATTTTAAACAATGTCATTTTTTATTAGGTACTCGAAAGTACAGCAGCCAGCTCGCATGTACTAAAAATGCTATTGAACATGCATGAGTGGAATCTTCTCCCAGCATGTAATGAAATGTTGAGCAGAATGGAGCTGTATGTTTAGCTTTGATTGGTACTTCAAGTACCTCGTTAATTCCTCTGGCAATCCGAGGCGCCTAAGAGTTTTTATGTTTGAGGAGTTTGAGAATGACGTTCTCATTAGATCTAACATTATAAGTCCAGAGCACCATATAAGTTGTTCCCCGCAAGAAAGTGGTTATACAAAAGAAAAGCTATTTTGTCATTTTTTACAACTAATTATATGTACTTATTTTGAAGAATTTACGGCAATTTTTAGCGAATTGTATTTAAATCTTCATCTTGTCACTTTTGACAAGATGACGAGGGTTAATTTTCAACGGGAATCCTTGAGAATTTCGGTGTAATTCAGCATGGTAATGAGAAAATACAATTCAGTTTAAAAACACACACTCACCAACAAAGAAAAACGAAGCAAAAAAGTCGCTGATATGTCCAAGCCCCCTTTGATCAGCAGCAACATTTGAAAGAAGGGTAACAATAATCCATACACAAAAGCGTGTTTTGTAGAAGTTCTCTGCAAGACCCACTACTCCTATGGTGAGAGATGAGCACTAGGGTAACAAATTGAGCATTGCGTTTTCCACCATAATGCAGGCAAGTGCGGGCGCGGTCATATTATACTGTGTATCGTATGGCTAGTTTCACGGGGCTTTAGGAACTCAAAACTTCGACAGACGCGGTATTCACCTAATATTGATAATAGAAAACGTGGAAAACTATCGGTCAGAGCAGCTAGCCAGTAGAATTCTCCTCCAGAACTCGACGAAGCTATCTAACTAGTGTCGAAAATCCTGTCACCGCCGGGACTCGAACCTAGGAACTCTCTATCATCCCACCGCGGATTAACACAGCGCTGGCAGTCCCTCGCGAACGCGAAAAGCAATTTCAGCGCCTGCGCACCGCCTCTCCTTTATGGGTTCCCTCGTACAGTGGGTGCAAAGATTTCAAAAGGGCACAAAACCCACTTCCTTTGGATGACAAATTAATATTTTGAGAGATAAAAGTGTGAAAACGTGTACCATGTGTTAATAAATAAGGATGGTTTTTGGAGAAATATGATTTACTGATTGGTAGTTAATGATTGCGGGCGCGTCAAATAAAACGAGGTCATTGGTCCCGTAAGTATAGTTCATGTTTTTCATCGGGAGGTGGCTGTGATGTTCCTCCGCTGAATGACGAAAACCTAGCGTCGACTAACGGGGTTTTCCTCAACCAGGTATCTTCCACCAGAGGGGCACCGCCTCAGCTAAACCCCGACCGGTCTCCGGGCATGTGTGGTAGTGTAATGCATGTTATTGTAAGCGTATGCGTAAGAGGTGAGGATAGGACAACGAAGAGGAGTTAATAAACTCAGTTAATAAATCTAGCCGTCTGTGTACTTATGTCGTGGTTGTAATCAGTATGTAGAATAATTGTTGGTTTGTCGATTTGTTTCTTCCCGTTCCCCTGTCTTGGTGATGCCTCCGAAAACTCTCCTTGGTGATGCCTGCAGATACTGGTTTGTTTCTCATATCAGCAGGTTGCCAGCATTTGAACTGCCATCCCATCACATTTATCTCACATCCTCCTTCACCTTTGTGATCATTCTTTCAGTGGAAATCATTGACAAAACACAGTGCTGATTGATACATGTTTCAAGGCACATCAGCTTCATGGTCATTAGTCCCGTTAATGTAGTGAATGTTTTATCAAGACAAGTGGCTCTGTTCCTTCACCGCTGGATGGTGAGATCAGACGCCGACCTACAGGTCGACTTGCTTTCCTACTTCAGGTATCTCCCCCAGCGGGGCACCTCCCGGGCCAAGCCAAGCTCTAAGCTCCCGATAAGTGTCCTAGCATGTATAGTGCTTTTAAGTGTACGTTTGTGTGTAATGGAAGATAATAGGACAAGGAGGACGAAGAAAGGATCTTACCCAGACCATGGTTCATTTGATAGGATACTGTTCCGGTATTCATCCGGTATTGTTTGGAGAAACCACGGAAAACTACCGACCAGAACAGTCAATCGCTAGAACTCTCCCTCAAACAGCGAGTGGTTGAATTCTTTGATTACCTAGCTACATAGCTTGCGTCGAAAATCCGCCACCGTCCAGACTGGAACCCCAGGTCCTCCTCAGAACGCTGATCATCTAATCAGGAAAGGACTTCCCTCCCCCATGATCGGGGACCGAGTGCGGCCCGGCAACGAGTTCTCGTGAACCTGGCGTGGCCGCCATTTGTGCGATTTCCGCCCAGTGCCCTGCGCTGCACCTTTTTGTGCAGTGTCGCTGCAGAGGAGATGCGAATGATTAGACGATGGCGGAGCGGTCGCGAGAAATAGCCGGCGCGATGGCAGCGCCATAGGTTGGTGCACAAGTCACGTCGCCTAGGAGACGGGTTTTGCATTTAAACGGCGTGCTCAGTGGCCTGGTAAAAAATGCCGATATACTTGAAGCAGATTTCTTGGGCGTTCCAAGGTTATAAGGATTCGTCATGAATGGAAGAGAATGTGCGCGATTCCAAATGAGGCCAATATTCTGGTTATGTAGATGCATTCGACGTTGATACAACGCCGTATTTCATGATCGCAAGGCACGTCGAAGAAGAGGCTGCTTCAGAATTGTGAGCACATCATTCAATGTGACAATATTTTTCGAAGTAGCAAGAAAAAGCAGATCTTTCCATTTGCTGAAAATGTAATGTGTTGGTAATATTTAGCTCAACGAAAGTGGCCTTCACGGAATAACTCACGTAACAATAGCAAATAAACGAAAAATTCATTATGGCAGACAAGGAATAATTAATCTACTTGTGAATTACAACACAAGACTTCCATTAATTAAAACAGACGTGATTTTGCCGATGTGAATAAGAGGAGGTGGGTAGTGTGTGTGCCTAATCAGCTTCTCAGTGTGAAAAAAGGTCGTGGGTTCGAATCTAGACAGGGGCAGGAATTGTCTGTCTTTCATGGGTGTGTGATGAGATGAGCTTTGCTTTGTGCTGACTTCCGATCCGAGGAGCTCGCAATTATGTCTAGAACTAATGTAAATTTTCAAACACTCGGTACATTTGTTTACTTTATGGAAACTGACAATTGGGCAGTCCTAAGAAAATCATATTTACTCAACGTAACAAACATTACTAATTTAAAGTATTAAAATCAGTACACTGTATCTCATACAACACGTAGTTATATCAGATTTAAAGTACAGTATACTTACAGTACTTTCATCAGTTTCCTTTTTACAATTGTGGAATACAGTACTTTCATCAATTTACTTTTTACAATTGTGGAATGATCAATGCTAAAACCTGATCGATGAAATCAATGATAAAAGAAAAAAATAAAGTTTGAATTCTTATAAACTACATTCAAATTACGTCAATCTAGCCATCCATCGTGAATGTGTAAGCATAAAACAATATATTGCGTGACCAGACGTTTACGGTTCGGATGCTATAAAACAACATGGTGCCAACTAGGCCATCGTCGTAAATTCCAGCGCAGACTCCGGCAATCGGCGGCGAGGAGATTGACTTGGGGACCACCGTGCTGGAGGCGGCGCCGACCGCCTGATAACCATCCAATCCAGGGGCAATCCGCTGCGAACACAGGCGCGGAATCGCCCAGACGGTGGACGGCGCGGTTCCGCGGACTGAGAGTTGGGTCGCGCCGCGGGCCGAAGACCCCGAGGAGGAGCAGCGGTGGTCCACAGTTGCGGGTGGTCGCGGGAAGGGGTATGCACTACCCGCCGCACTGAGATGACTTCCTAACTCTGAGTACAGTGTTGCAATGGGCGAGCGCAGGGAAATTGTGATGGGCGAAGAGGTTATACGGTAGGTTTCCTCGGGATTTCTCTCGTTTACACAGCCTTTCTGTTCATCATTGATTCATTATCATTCATGTCATATAATTATCCTCTATTCAATATATCGTTCATCTATTTCAATCACAGCCGAAATACTTAGACACTGGGAATATAATAAGGAAAAATCTTTTGAGATCCTGGTTTTAACTCAGGGCTACTCCATAAGAGAATTTATAGTGCGCTAAGCTGAGTCACAGTTTTCTCGACGGTTTTCCGATTCAAGTATCTACCATTCCACCATTGTTCCCTTAAAGTTCATATCATGCCCATTATTATGAAACAATTCATAAAGTTTATCATTGCCCACCAATTTATTCACTAATTTCAGATAATGCCACTCAAGCTAAAAATAAACCTTCCTCGTTGTTACCCGCCAACCGTCATTCTACTCGTACATTCACAGTCTTCTTGTCTTCTGTCAACAATTATCTTACACTTTCAATCATGGAATCTTTCAAACGCCGAGATAAAATTTTAAGAATTTCCTCCCTTACTTTATAATTTTTTTTTTATTTTCCACAGGCCAGCATAATTGCTTTACAGGGATTGTTTTCATTTAAACGAACTCAAACCACAAAACTTACAAAAATAAATAACCAACAGACAGTACAATTCAATCATCGAAGGAACAAGGGATAACATTCATATAATACATTCATTCTTTAATAAGTAGAATTAAGGGAAGCCCAACAGGTTCCTCATTATTGTTTATTATTTTTCAGATTTTGTTTGTTTGTTTATTATTGTTCAAATTCTGAAAGATTTATGGGGGGTCAGCAAATTGGATTAAATATTTGTCATATGGGAATCTGTTTTTGATTCGAGAAGTTGTTGCTGATTGACCAAGGTTATAATAGTCAGTTGCTGGTATATTATGTAAATATGTGAAAAAAGAATGTGAACGTTTGAGCATTGTTTGGTGGATAGTTTCTATTTTTAATTCTGAGTGTAATTGACTGTTTCTAATGAACCAGGGGGCGTTTACAGCTATACGAAGGATTTTGTTTTGGAAGGTTTGTATTTTCTTTATATTAGTTGCGGCAGTGTTGTACCATATCGGGCATGCATACATTATAATGGGAAGAACTATTGCTTTGTAAAGCACTAATGTACATTCTGTTTTGAGGGCGCTTTTTCTGTTAATTAATGGATATACTTTATGTAGTCTTCTGTTTGCTTGTATAATTTTGTCATTTATATGATTAGTCCATGTTAGTCTGGTATCCATTAATACACCGAGATATTTTATCGCTTTGTTTTTTGGTAACCAATCAAGTGTTTTATCAAATAGCTTTAGAGGTTTGGGTTTCGTGGTTATTGGACATAATGTAAATATTTTTGCTAAACATTTATTGGGATTTAATTTTATTTTCCATTTATCTGCCCATAGTGTTACCTTGTTTAATTCATCTTGTAAATTTTCTATAGCAGTATTCAGGCATTTGTTGGAGGTTAATATTGCACTGTCATCGGCAAATAATGCTACTGTGGTGTTTTGAGTTGTTGGGAAGTCAGCTGTGAATATGTTGAACAAGGTTGCAGATAATGGGCTACCTTGTGGTACTCCTGCTGTGATTTCTTTTTGTAAAGAATAGGTGGAATTTATTCTTACAGAAAAAACTCTTTCTTTTAAGAAGCTTTGTATTATTTTCACTAGGTAATGGGGTAGGCCTGATTCTTGTAATTTAAATATCAAACCCTCGTGCCAAACTCTGTCGAAAGCTTGAGTTACGTCCAAGAAAACTGCTAGAGAATGCTTTTTTTGTTCAAAACTTTTGTATACTAGTTCAGTGATTCTTAAAAGTTGGTGTGTCGTTGAGTATTTTTCTTTAAATCCAAATTGGAAATGTGGTATGTATGATATTTCATTTGTGTATTTCAGAAGTCGTTTAAGTATTAATTTTTCTATTACTTTAGCTATTATAGGGATTAGGCTTATGGGTCTATAGTTTTCTGTATATGCTGGGTTTTTACCAGGTTTTGGTATTGGAATTATTATAGAATGTTTCCATTTTGTGGGATAGTACCCTATTCTTAACATTGAATTGAATATTGCAGTTAAGTAGCCTATAGTTTTCTTATTTAGTTTTTGTAAAATTATGGTAGGAATTTGGTCTATTCCAGCTGATTTTTTCTTAGGCAGGTGTTTAATTGTTTGGTATGTTTCATTTGGTGATATATATTTTACTGGATGTGGAACTGTTATTATTTCATTATTAATAATTTGGATTGTGTTGTTATTATTTGAAGTTGGATTTAGAGCAAAAGTTTCTTGAAAATGTTCCGCTAATATTTCACACTTCTCTTTTGTTGTTGTAGCTTTTTTATCTAATTTCTTTAACTCAGGTATAATTGTTGGATCTTTCAATATTTGTTTTGTAACCTGCCATAAGTTGTTGTCTTTAGGGTTTATTTTTTTAATGTGATTTTTATATTGTTGGATTCTGTGTTCATCTAGTGCTGTTTTTACTTGGCATGTTAGTTTATTTAGCACTTTCTTTAAATCTGGGCTTCTGTATTGCTGCCATTGCCGTCGTATTCTGTGTTTCTTTTGAATTAATTTTTCGATGTTAACAGGTATGGTTTGTTGCATTAATTTAGGTTTATGATTAGGATTAGAATTTGCCTCTTTCGCTGCGTTTTGGATAATTTTAGTGAGGGTATCTACTGCAAAATCAATCTCTTCTTTGTTTTTCATGAATCGGTTTATGGGAAGGGCGTTATCAACATTTGTTTGGAATTTTATCCAATCTATGTTTTTTGTATCTATACTATGGGGCAATTCTGCTTTAATGTAGTACATATCTGAAGTGAGTATTACAGGACAGTGATCAGAGTCTAATTCAGGTAAAGAATGAGCATAGAGGGTATGAGTTAGGTTTTTAATGATGGCAATGTCTAAGATATCTGGTTTTGCGTTACGATTTTTCGGGTAGTGAGTAGGATTTGTTGGTGCTATGATTTGGAAGTTTAAATTTGTTGAAGCTTTTAGTAATTTTCTTCCATTTGGTGTGTTCACTTTGCAGCCCCAATTGATATGTTTGCTATTTAAATCACCCATTAAAATGGTAGGTTCTGAACTTTGTAATATTTGCTTTAATTCATTTATATTGATTTGTTTTTTAGGTGGTTTATATGCTGATATGATATTTAGATATTCATTTCCTAACGTTATTTTCACTGCAATCAGTTCAAGATCATTCAATTTTGGGATAGAAATTAATGACTGGTCCAGTTTCTTTTTGATTATGATGGCTACTCCTCCTGCTGCATGTTGACATATTCTGTCTTCTCTGTAGCAATTATATCCTGGTATTTTAAATGTTTGTCCTGGTACTAAGTGTGTTTCTGTTATGCATGCAATTGTTATTGAATGATTTTTTAGGAAGTGAATAAGTGTGTTTCTTTTATTTAATAATCCATTTGCATTCCAATTTAGAAGTGTTATAGATTTTAAGTTGGGCTGCTTATCCATTTCTTATTATATTTGATATTTGGTTTGACACTATGCTTTGAATTTGAGGAATTATTGTTGCTATTATTTGATTAACTATTGTTGGTAACATCTGCATCAATATTTGTGTTATGTTTGATTGAATATTGTTTTGTGAAACTGTTTGAGCATATGTGGGTGTGGGTAAGTTTTGTCTGTTATTAAATGTCATTGGTGTGTGTAATGGATTGTGATTAATATGTGTTTGTTGTTGGTATGTTTGTGAGTTGGTTTTATTTTCATAAATATTTTGAGATTGTAGAGTTTGATATTGGTTATTGAGTTGAGATTGTTGTTGCATTTTCTTTCTTTTTGGGAAGTATTTGCATTGATCTGATGTAGCCATATGATTTCCTTTACATACAGTACAGATTGGGGGTGGTGGGTTTGTTGATAATAATAGATCACAGTCTTTTGTCCAGTGGTTTTCTGTGCAGTATCCACACTTTGGGGCCATTGTGCAATAATTTTTTGTGTGTCCATGAATGAAACATTTTTTACATTGGGGTGGACCTTGGGGTTTTCTTCTTAATTCTACTTTCACAATACAATGAAGTAATTTATCTAGTTTAAATACTTCTTTTCCTTCTATTGAATTTGCTAGTTCTAATGCAACTACCTTAAAGGGTATTTGTTCTCTGTTAGTTAGTCTAGTTACCTTTTTTATTGGATAATTTAGGCTTTCTAATTCATTAAAAATCTCTTCCTCAGTGAATATTAGGGGTACATTTTTTATTACAACTGATAAGTTTTTTTCTGATTGTATACAGTATGTGTAATAAGGCACATTATTTTCATCACAATATTTTCTAACTGTACGGTATTCAGTTACATTTTTTAGAAATATTTTTACCGAATCTCCTGTGGTTTTAAGTGTGAATCTATTTCCTATTAATTGTGTGAGATCTTTTGTTAGGAGTGTTATGTTTCCTGCATTTCTAATGCATATGGGAGGTATTTTTACATTTTCATTTTGTGGTTCTAAATTAATTACATTGTCATTTGGTTCTTCAATTGTTTCTAAAATTGAGTATTTATTTGTTAGAGTAAGGTCTTTTGTTGCACTATTATTTAGCATTCTACGCTTTGCGTCACTATAGTCACTTACTTTTGTGGATCCTCTTTTTTTTGTTATCTGCTGATGTGCACTTGTTGATTGTTGTTCACTGCTGTTTCTTCCTGAAGTATCTTCTGCATGGTGTTGGTATTCAGGCGTTTGTGTACGTTCCACAGGTGCTCGTGGGACATATTCTGCTGCTGCCCCCTCGTTGTTTGTTGCACCGGACAGAGAATGTTGAAGTTGTTGTTGTAGTATTTGGTTTTGTTGTTCTAATTTTTGAAGATGTTCTTGTAGCATATGATTTTGATGTAGTAGATGTTGGTATTGTTGTTGAATATCTACCATTTGGTTTTCGTGTGTGAACTGCGAATTTGCAAGTGTTGCATACGAGTCACTTGTACTTTCATTGTTTAGTAGTTCTATGGAACTGCTGATATGTCCCCCTAGGGGGACATCTTCTGATAGCATTTTAGATATTTCACTGTCTTGTTTAGTTGGATTGTTTATTCTATTACTTACTTTTTAGTTCTGTATTGTCACGAAACTGGAGATAACCTCACTTTAAGAATTTGTCTATGTGACGGTGCACTTGTCTTGATAATATAATTGTTCGTATTATAGTTTTGCCGCAATGCGGCAAAACGAGCGTGGTCTACGCCTATGCAGAAGAATTATCGATCGCACAAGCACTGATAAGACTTTGATTCAAGCACTGCTAACTGCACAAGCAACTCGGCTCTAGGTTTACTTTATAATTTAGTTAAAATGAAGTATCAGTGGATTGACCAAGAATATGAAGATCTAGAACGGGACAGAAGTCATGCGATTGATAGAAACGAATGTCGAGGATTCTGCAACCCGACGAAGAAGCGCGCTGGGGGCGATGGCGGGCGCCTGATTACCAGTGAGCGGATTTAATCGTCTCTTTTTTCGCGTCTTTTTTTCTTTTCACTTTAGAACAATGCCATTGAGTACAGAAATTAATTTTATGTTATGATAAAAGCAAATGACCCATATTTATGTCATTTTTTAAAATTTGTGGTCGATTTCGATTAATAAGTCAATTTATACCTTTTCCCGACATTTTTAATGCATTTTCGCAGATTTTATTGATTTTAAAATCAATTTATTGGTACTTACTTCCATCAATATTGACGAGATGCAACAAATGTTCACCACATAATTCTTGAGTAGTTTATTCGATTTGTTCGCTCATGTATCGTAATGTCAGCCGTTGTGAGTACTTTATAATCTAAGGTTCCTGCGACGCCTATCGGCGCCATTGTCAGTTCGGCCGATAAATAAGAGCAGAATTTTCTTTTCAAGAACAGCCCAAACCAAACGTTGGCAAGCTGAGTTCACTTGAACAAAAAGGAAGAACCCTCGATTACATCGTTAACATATCTAACAGTTTTAGTTCTTCATCTGAAGTGGTTTTGATCAAATTTTTTATGTCACTTTTCTTTGTTTTTAGGGCATTTAAAAAAAATTTAAGAACATTTTACTGATAAGCTTTGGCGATGTTTTAGGTCATCAAAATCCGCCTCTACTGATTGCCATCCAATCCAGAGGCACTCCCCGGCGAGCGCAGGCGTGGAGTCGGGCTGTTGGTCGGCGCGGTGCGGTTCCGCGGCGCAGGCACACGGCAGGCGAAGAGGGTCGGGTCGCGGGCCAAAGGCCCCCAGGGCGCGGGAGGAGGAAGCGGAGGCGGTCAGCGGTCGCGGGTGGTCGCGGCCTCTGGGTATTGGGCATTGACCTTACATTTCGTTCTTCTTCTTTCGCGGATTTGATGGTGTAACGGTTGGCGTACCGGATTGTCATACCCAAGTTCGCGAGTTCAAATCCGATTGAAGCCGTGGGTTTTAAGGGCGAAAAAATCCTTCGTAAGCCTTTCTTCGGAGGGGAAGTAAAGCCGGCTGTCCCATGTTAGTAGATTTACTTGCATGTAAAAGATCCTCAAGCGCGGATTTTTGACACTAGCTGTATTCAGCCACTATCACTAGCCAGTGTCGAATTCAGCCACTATCTGGAGAAGAATTCTAGCGGCTGGCTGCTCTGGTTGTAGTTTTTCATGACTTCTTTAGTCAATACTTGGGCATCGCTGGAGCTGTACCGTAACAAACAGGCCATAGTCCGCCCGTATTCTTTTCTTTCTCATTCTTGTCTCCTTTTCTCTTCTTAGACATACATACATGCACAATGCAGGGAACCAGTCGAGAACTTAGAGCTTGTCCCCGCTGAGTTGGCGCCACACTGGCGGAGATACCTCGAGGAAGAAATTCGGAATAGGTCGACTCCGGATCTCATCATCTTGCAGGGAGTATCACCGCCACCCTCTGGGATATAGCATTCACTACACGCACGGGACTAATAGCCATGGCAGTTGACGCGACCGGAAATAGATCCGCGACCGGAACTAGAAACAATAAATCAATTTCTACTTGATAATCCAATAATGTTTCACCATTTGAATTTCATGCAATTGATTGAATTAAAAAAAAACAACATTTGTTGTGGAACTCATCCCTTTCTCAAGTGAATAGTCATACTATCTTTCCATCGGTGCATTTCCCAAACTTTGTAGTACATTCCCAAATATTACTTACCGGTGGTATGTATGCATTCTGGCACAACAGCTCTTTATGAGCTAAGGCCTACCAGCGGTGCAGAGTCCCGGCCTTGCGGCCATGGATTAAGCACATGTGGTTAGCACATAGCCATCCGTATTTCGTATTTTTTTCGTAATCCCATAGTCATATTTCTGGTCTTCTCAACCTGAGAAGTGTCCTTTCTCATCGTCACACAGCGACAGATTTTGAGACATTACAACGAATGCGCACAGTTAATTTTTGCCCCGACCGGGAATAGAACCCGGGGTTGCGCGGTGGATCCGCGCCCGCTAACCAACGGGCCACCGGGGCCACTCACTTACCAGCGGTACACTTTCAAATACATTTTTTTCTCGCATTCTTCTTTTGTCTTTTAGTTTAGAAAACCAGTCTAATCCACTAAATTTCCTTCACCCTTCTTCCATACTTCTTCTATTGCAAGACTTTTCAATTAAATAGTCAATTTAAAACAATTTTTAATTTAATCGTCAATTTGTTATTTTTTGATGCAATAAAAATTCTATTATTTAATTTCGACATACACGGTACATTGGATTTAACCACGTGGTTTTATTTTGGAGTCATTGATGTAATTTCTGTAAAAATCAGAACCGATCTTCTTTTTCCTCGCTGAACATTGTCATTGAGAAGTTTGCCTACTATTCTCAAGCCCTTTCGTTCCTCAGACATCAGGATCCTATCACCTATACGTTAAACCATTCTTATTGGTGCTTGAGTGTTGGCCCTCCGCAAAGGCAGTGTTGTCATGCTTTGCTGGCCTTGTCATGTGTGCGTTATATTATTTTTCTTGAGCAATATAAAGTAAATGTTAGTTCTCAGACCTATACTTTTGATAGTTTTCAGTAGGAAACCTACACGGTCTTCAAACTTGTAAGGGGGTGGAATTTTGATTTTTGTTATCATAAACGTCCTCATGTGGAACGACTCACTATCCCCTTCATTTATTCATTCTGTGTTGGAGGAACGTGGGTAGATTACATCACTGGAAAAAATGTTGCTATTGCATGTCGCTATGAAACCACTGTCGGCCCCATCAATTACTCTCAAGCCAAGCACAACGTATGGAGCCTTTCTTTTTGATTCACAAGTCTGTCTCTTCTCTTTCTTTGCTTATGTGACTGTCTGCCTTCCTTCTGCGTCACTCTGCGAATTCACGGCTCTCCTAATCTTTCAGTCTTGAAATGTTCACACGTTCGCCCACATGTCACCATCACTTTCGATCTTGGAACTAGTTCACCCACCAGCAGTACTCTCGAACTCTGAGCTATCCTGCCGCCATCCTCAGAACTAAAACTGCGATATCATCCTTGGTTTTCAATTCAGTAAGATCTCTGAGAAATATGAACAGCTTATACGATACTATATGCTTAATACTCGTAAGTGTGCCTTAAAATGTACATTTTGAGTTTAATATGGAAACTGTATATTTTGTCCACTGCGCACTAAATGTTCTTTCGAAAATATTATTTCCGTACTTAACAGGCTTTTGTCATTCTTATGGAATCTTTTAGAGACCCTCGAAGAAGCGGCAAAAATGTTTCCTGAAACTTTGGGTCACAATATGAAGCAATGAAAAGAAATCTTTTTTAAGAAAGAGATCAAACAAAATATAAGTCAGTTATAACTATCATTGTTATTAAAAAAATTAGAAACCAAAATAAAGAATAAGCATATATTAAGTAGTTGCTATATTATTACAATTGGATCCGATCCGTTTGACATCCGTATCTATTTACATTCACTGCAAATCCCTTCAATACCAATATTTTTTGCAAACACACCGCATAGAATCTGGTAACATTTCAAACAAAAACATAAAATTTGGACGTTTTCAGTGAAATGTTTATGCTTACATGTAATGGAATGACTTCAAGAAAATATGCGCAGATAATCTCTTCCCCCATACGTCACCTACAGTTTTTACTGTTTTTTGACCACATAAATCAAATCGAATGAACACTTTCCATTAAGATATTGGGAAATATGTTTTAGTTACATATTTACTCTTCAGAAAAAGCAACATCTAAAAAATATTTATGACCAACATGTAATTAAATTGAACAGTGCAGCCATTAACTTAAAAATCAACAAAAAAACACAAAATTTTACTTGAAAATTGTCAGGTTCTATTTTTTATGAGGCGTTGGAACTGTGTGATCTTGGAGACAGCTCTGTTCACACGTATACCTCCGCGCACGCCCACTCACTCATTCCCCCACCCACGGTGTCGCGGCCTACCGCGGCGTTGAAGTCTTTCAGCTGGCAAAGTGCCCTTCGGCCACTCAGCACCGTCGCCGAAAACAGCGGAACGGAGAGAATGGGGTCCCGAGAGCCTTCATGGAAATTCCCGAATAAATTTTTGCCAGAGGACGTGAGTAATTTTGGGAATAGAATTTCAGTAGCCTGTTTACGCATTTCGCGATGGAAGAGATACAACACGCCAGGAATTTACATACTTGCTGTGAGTAAGGTGTTCGAGGAATATGTTATATATTGTCTTTCAATCAGATGCGATTGTTGAAACTTTACATGCCAATGCAATGCAAACAAACATGCCAATGAAAATATAAAGATTTGAAGAATTCAATAACATGTCTTAGGTACTGCATGTTGACAAGCTGCTTTTAATTGGCGAACTGGAGTAAATTAGCATGAAGCTTCCGGAAATGCGCCGTTCGTGTAAGGAGAAAGGGAGATGGACATGTGAATATAAAGTAACAGAAAGGACTATGTAAGTTATAATTCAAAGCTAAATAATATTTCCGAATCTTATCGCATCTGCAAATGTAAAGCATGGAAGGAAATTCAAGCGTTCCCCAAGTTAATGCTCTTTGTACATATTCTTGAAAGAGAATAATTGTAGTCAAAGTATTTGAGAACGACATTTTCATGATGTGACCAAAGTTAACATATTTCAATAGTTGTTGTCAGTTGTTATCAATAGTTGTTGCCCTGACAGATTCTTAAGAAATAGCAACGATGGGGTTACAAAAATGATTATATACCAAATAAGTTTGTACGCACAATATTCTCCATCTTTTGTTCTGAATGCATTTGTTGAAAGTTATTTTAAAATAATTTGTATTGCGCGGATTTTCATTCATCCAATGAGTTATTTTAACATTATTACGTACAAAATAATTCCTTTTATTGAACCGAAAATTGGTTATTTATTGAAAAAGACAACTTAGTAATTTTCGAAATTATTCATCAACTTCCATTTTAAAATTGTACCACCATGCTTATTTCAAATTTAATAAGCTTTTTTCCAGCATACTTAATTTTAAACAATTCATGAGCTGTTCCCTCTATATTATTGAGGTACTAATTACCATGGAGATACGACCTCTATTCGCCGATTTCCACCATCTTGTGCTTTCGGGGAGTCCTAATTCGCACTAACGAGCATGGAAGAGCCGTGGCGAGGCGCGGGCGGGGGAGAGGCGGTGGCGAAGTGAGGGAGGGGCGGGGGATGGGCGGGGGAAGGGCCGGGGAGCGGCGGGGGAGAGGCGGGGGAGAGGCGTGGGAGGGGCGGGGGAGGGGCGGGGGAGAGGCAGGGGAGAGCGGGGGAGAGGCGCGTCGCGGGCGGTGGAGGGCGGGGAAGGGGCGGCGGGCGCCTGGTGGCACGGCGCGCCCTCTGCCCCGGCGGGCGGCTAATAAGCCACGCATCCGCCCCCGCCGCCCGCCCGCCCCGCGCGCCCGCCGGCGCCGGCCCAGCCCTCATCAGCGGCCGTTTCCGCAGAACCGCGGCGATTACATCTTTGATCTCCGAGGAGGCGGCGACGGCGGCGAAGGAGCACGGGATGACGGAGGCGTGGTTGACGGGTGGTGACGGTGGTGCGAGTTCCAGATGTAGAGGGGGTGGTGAAGAAGGCGGGCGCGATGGAGGCGACTAAGTGGATGACGAGATGACGAGGATGTGGAGATGAAAGGGGTGTGGAGAAGGTGCGGATGTGGAAGTTGTGGGAAGTATAAGGTTTGGAAGGGATTGGAAAAAGGCATGGGAGATGTCGTGGGTGATAGATGTGTGGGTGAAGGCGAATTGCGGGGCGGTTGCGTTAAGTGGGTGGTGTCGTTGGTGAGAGTTGCAAAGTGACGAGGTGAAGGTACCGAGTTTGTGGAACTGGTAGGGTTGTGAATATTGAGGGAATGTGGCGGGGGGTGTGGGATGGCGGGGAAGTGAAAGGGCGCAGGTGTCGAGGGGGAGAAGATGTGAAGATGGTGCAGATATGAAGGTAAGGGGATATGAAGATGGTGGGGATGTGGAGGTTCAGGTGAAGGTTGCAGGCGCGTGGAATTGGCGAAGGTGTGGAAGTTGTGGGGATTGTGAAGATTATAGGGTGATGAGATAACGGACGTTAAGGCGCGTAGTGAACGCGGAAGTACGGAAAGGACAGCTGAGTACCTTCATCGTTTTAGTGAGTGGTACTAGTGGGGTTCAGATTACTGAGATTGTGAGGATGTCTGGGTGATGATGTGACGGAGATAGGAGGCAGTGAAAGCGATGGAAGCGGTACAGACGACACGCATGGTGGAGTCTGCGATACAAAGGGAGCTGTGGGGTCGGCAAGAGTGAGCGACGGGAATTATTTTAGTGGGCGCGAATGTGTGGTGTGATGGAGGCAAATGAAGGAGAGGTAGCAAGACCAGAAAGAATATCTGAAGAAAGTGTGAGAAAAATATTATGTGCATGCAAGGGAGACGAACGGTCATGATGAATGATAGTTGGGGAAGGCAATGAACGGAGAGTTAGCGGTTGGCGAAAGGGAGAGGAGCAGTGAAAAATCAGTTTACAAGAGAGGTACAAGCGAGAGTGAAGTGGAGACAAGATGGAACTTACGCGTTGTAAATGTCAAACGTTGGGACAAATCAGTAATTAGTGCAACAACTTAGAAGAGAAATGTATGGCAGTAGGGTAAAGGAAACCAAAGTAAGGGAAACAAGTTTCAAGTAAAGATGAGACAGCTTACAGTTTGACGAAATGGTAAGTTATATCTCAAAGGAAGGGTAAAAGAGATGAAGGACTGCGAGAAAAGGAGAAAGGTAGTAGGATCAACGGGAGGTATACGTACAAAAAAGTCCGCTAGGAGCACTAATGATAGGAAAGAGAGCTCCTGATATAGAATGGACAGGAAAGCGGCAGGAATAGTAAGACAGGAGGGGCAGGGCCAATAATTAAAGAACCAATACCTACAGAAACTACGAGTATTAATACGGCAGGAGCAGCAACAAACTACGGGAACGATGTGGCCAATGCGGGAGAAATGAACTTGGCAGCGGCGTCGATGGAGTTTGAGAAACTCTAACCGAGTTAGTGTATTGGCCAGGAAGGCGGAGAATGGCCGAAGAAAGCAGAGGAGTGAGTGGAGAGGAGAGCGAGAGGGAGGGGTGGTTGGAGCGGGAGCGGGTGTGGGTGTGGGGTTGCCAAGCAGGCGGAGCACCGTTCTCACTCGAGCATTGCAGGAAATAAAGTTAGTGCCTTCTTTGTCGAAGTCTTCAAAGTCGTTAGCGGTTGCTTAAGACAGCAGCGACGGCTTCCTTCGTCCTCTGCTGCTGCTGCTCTAAGTTATTTAATTTTTGGGGGTTTGGGTTGAGGGCGGAAGGGGTCGGGTGGAGGCTACTGGAGACCGTTTGCGTCCTACCGCCTCGTGCAGCCTGACGCTCTCCCGCGCTCCGAGATAACGTACTCTACTTCGGGCTGGAGCACAGGACCTTTGGGTGAATGGATCAATGATATGTTTCAAAATAATAATTTCAAAATAATCTTTTTTTAGTGTAAGAGATAAGTGGAGTTGCAAATAATTTTCTAGATGAATGATTCGTTTTATTTAATTCCTTTTTGAAAATTTAATTTTCGATTATTTTCATTTCCATCATTACATAAATAGGATTACTACATGATACAGTGAATATATTATTGTGATTACTGTGATCTTTTTGAGGAATATTATTATTATTATTATTGTTATTATTATTATTATTACTATTATTATTATTATTAATATGGGCATGGTATAAAATACCCGTTATATTTTACTCTTTTAATAACCTTCTCTATTATCAAAGAAGCCCAATTCTAAATATCTGTTTTTGTTCTCTTAGATGTAAACTATAAAACATACGACTAAAGAAGATGCTATGATTTTATAGTAATTCACAACTTCACGCGTGATCTTTAAACCTACTAAATCTTTGCTTTACGATTTCAAAACATATGAAGTGAAAATATTCAGCTATAGGTTAAACACTACATGAAAACACCTCAATATATGTATTTTTACCAACCAATGTACCACGTGATTCTGTCGCACTCACAATCCTGTTCCTTCTCCAAGAGGGAAACCTAGTACGCCTCCGGGGAGAAGGAAGCTGCCGCGGAAGAGAGAGAGAGAGAGGGGGGGGGGAGAGAAAGAGGGAGAGCGCAGAGGAGCCCTTTGAACGCCGACTTGGCGCCTTGTTTACTGTTATTAATTCCTTCAATAAAGGGGGCGGGGCTGTTCTCCCCGAAGACCCCGGCGGATACCCGGGGGCAGCGCTACCGTCTAGCCCTCCTCGCCCTCCGCGGCTCCTTCAGCTTGTAGTGCTCTGATCCTTCGGAGGAAAATCAAGAGGGGGTAAAAATGTTCATGGACATTGGATGGGGTTGAAACGAATGATGTGAGGGAGGGGACGGGGACGGTGAATGCGGTGGGAACGGCGAGGTGCCACCGTCTAACCAGGGCCTCCATCTACTACATCATCTACTAGTACTGTGATATTTTTGAGGAAAATTAGTAAAGGGTGAAAATGCATATGTCTACATAACATATTCGTGTTAGTAATATATTACTTAGGAGTATCTACAGAGAGGGATAGCTATTGCTTTTGTTCAGATAACTATTGTTTGAAGAAATCTAATATAAGCAGAAAGCTTTGCTAATAATGGATTTTAATAAAACGTTATAGTATATAATTTACGCAGCATTCAACACGAGACTGCAATTGTTCTGGGTCTATGAGTATACTTTAATGTCGTACATAAGTAGCAATCATAGTGGAGAAAATGGCAACATTTTTACATGAATTTATTGTAACATCCAGTAAGTTCAATTTTAGGCAGCAAACCTTCTTTTCCTGTTTTGTTGGAATATTAATTATTCTTAAATTGTATTACTAGATAATGTGATCATATTATATTAGATAAAATCACGCAAAATTTATATCAGGTAAAAAAAAGCGTGCTAAAATCACGTTAAATCATGCGAAAGAAGACAGGTAGACAAAAATTAAGAAAATTTGAATTAAAAATATTCTCATTGCAATCAAAATTTACTAAATTAATCATTTTCTTCGACATTAATTTTCTCGGACCCTTGAAATTCTTTATGCGTTTTCTAACTAAACCTCAACTCTTGTAGGCAAGCAAAGTAGTGTGCGATAAAGACAGCACTTCACTTTTCCTTTGTCTTTACAAAATCCTCTTGCCGGATGGTGCGCAAACTGTCGTCCCATTCCACTTTTCCGGTCGCTGTTGGGGGACTTCGCAACTACAGCTGTCTTCTTCATTCTCTTCGCCCCATTACAAAGTGAGGAAGTTTGGTAACAAAGGAATGAAGAATGATCTTTTTTGTGTACCCTGCAAGGGTAAATCTTTTCCTTCACCCTCCGGAGAATGAGATAGGATAATGGAGCCCTTGGAGTGGAAAGGACCAGTTAGTCAATATACGTAATAAGCCGTACGTCATCTCTGTATATCTACGCTTCTTTTCTCTGATCGTTGGCCGTCCAGAGAAAAAAAAACTCGTTTCGAAAGTACATCTCTACATGATGAAGGAACTGTTTTCAGGCAAAGGTTACGTTAAATGGTAATATTCTCCCTAAAATTGTTCCATAATGACCTCTCCAATCAGAGGATATTAGGTTAAGATAAAATAAGAAATAAATATTGTCAATTAAAATATGTTTAAAACAAGATCTGTAAAATACATTTACTAAAAGTGCTTCATTTACCAGAAATATTTTTGGGCACATAATTAAGAACCTACATTTTAGAAGTGTTAATATATTACCCAAAATAACTCAAGTTTCGAATGAAAAAGTAATTTTCTTTCATTTGAGAAAGGACTAACGTTTTCTCTAGATGAGTGTTGGATTGTTTATTCCGATATCCTCTGCTTGTGTATTTCATTAGATGTACAATAATCAATGACAAATTGTTTTATTGAGTTACTATGCTAAATTGGTATTACAAAACAAACTGATGGATAAACTTTCAACATAATTTTAAAATAAGTATAAGAATAGGAAACTATTTGCAGCTTAAATTGTGCCAACAAATTACTTTTGCAAAGAGAGGTCACCAAATATTTTTATAAGGACACTAACTGAACCATAAAATATTTCATTGATAGGCTTTAAAGAGAAAAAAATAGTATTGCTTCAGAAAAATTGTGAAAGAAGAAAATAGATATTCAAATAAAATGTATTCACCAGAATTAATAAATTTTTAATTAAATTACTAAAAGGTTACTTAAAAACCGAAATACATTAAATAGCAATAAGAGTATGACGCGTGCAATAACCAATATCCTCATTTCTATGAAAGCTCATTCTTCTGGAGCTTAGCGCAGACCCAATAACGAGCACATTATACTCTCTAAGCCCCACCTTTCCGAAACCATTGGACCAGAAGCTTCCATTATTAAAGTACACACGCAATCCATATGCATAAGCGCCGACGTCGGATGTTAGAACCCGCTTGCCGTGCTATTTTCCCTCCCCCCGCCCCTGTCTTCCCTCGACCCATCCTCTTGTCCCCTCGTCCCCCGCCCCGCCATCACCCTCTGGGGGGACCCTGCGGTGGACCTCCTCCATTGCCGACGTAATTTCGCCTCCGCCGTGAAACGGCCTCGTCAGGGAGGCCCTACGAAATTATAGAGCGTGTTTATTTTAGTTTGATGCATGGCTCTGCTTTTCCCCTGGCGGCGCGACAAGGCGGGTCGCCTACGACGACGGCGCGGCGGGGCGAGCGGGCGGGCAGGGCTGTCGAGAGACGGTGGACAGTCAACTTTCATGCTATATTCGCCGTCAACAGATGGACAGTCGTTAGATTATATATTAACACAGCTTCAGACTGGCAAAATAGGACAATTTTATGTTAATTCTCTTTTAATACCCGTCTAATAATTTACCATAATCAGGAATGTAGTAAGGCCGTACGTATCTGCAGCTAAAATTGAGTCGACGACAATAATTCAGGGAACATAATACTATGGTGTATGTGAATATTATTTCTAATCTCAAATAAGAAAATAGACGGCCTTATTAATATAAAATGTTCTTGGGTTCCAATCCACAAATTAAAACCTGTGAAATTCTGTAAAATGCAGTAATATTCGTAGAATCATCCAATCACGATTATTACTTCACAACTAAATATCATAGACGCACCCCGTCTCTTGTCAGCAAAAAACAAAATAAAGCAAAGAGGCGTCGTATAATTTCTTTATGAAATTACCACTGTATTATTGAAACAACTAAACGAAAACCAAGTCAATATTTCTTGACATTTTAAAGACAAAAAGCGTAAGTTTGTTTGAACTTCTAAACCGGCAAAAATGGCTCAGGTCGTCAACTGACGTCACTGCTGTGCCTCTGATCTGGAATCTTCAATCAATGAATCAATTTAACGTCTAAATTATTTTTAATTATGTTATCAATTACTGTAGAGACTTGAAAACATATTGTAATTTTCATTTTCGAGAATTGAATACATTAATTTAAGTTAAAATATTTAAATGAAAAAATATCTAAAAAGATAAAAAAATATCAAGAAATCATTGATTTATGACATTTTTTGTCAACAAGTTTTCGAATTCTTGCGAGAAAAGAAACTTGTGTTCAAACATTTCCTCGTAACAGCACTAAATTATGGTAGCGGCTGGAGATTTCGAAATCGAATGTAAAATTAGATTTTGTTTGACGGGAAATTACTTTCATGTTTAGACTGAGAAAAGTAATTCAAATTACAGAGAATGTCGTTGAGTGCCGTAAGAAACGTGAATTAATAACGTGTAGGAAGAAATACGTGCTTGATTGTATAATTTATGACATCTTTCACAGATGCTTCAAGGAAGAGCAGATGTAGAAGAAATTATTACATTCAGGAACTGTACACATGCTGTTGAAATACAACTGAGACATATCCGGCCATTTATCGTTCAACAAAATGAGAATACTTTTTCAAGAAATTTACAAGTTTAGGGAGGTTTTTATTGCTTCTATTGGAGTTTTAAACATACTTAAGAAACTGATCATGATGTCTAATATCATTCAGTCATGAAGTTGACTTTCATGATACGAAAGTTATTGAAAATTATTTTTATTCGTAAAGAAACAAACTATAAATAAACAATTCCTTAATTTTTTGTATTATTATAACTATTGTATTATTATTATTATTATTATTATTATTATTATTATTATTATTCCTCTAAATCACGACTAAAGATGTTATGTGTCGGCTGATTATACAATCCACTCCAGGTTGCAACCAGCTACCTAAGGAGTAGATCTAGGGACTGTCGGTGCCTCCTTTGCGCAAAATGTGGGCTGTTCCAAATAAAGCGATTTCTTGCACTTCCCTGTCTTTTGAATTACCTGGGAGTTCAGGCAAGTTCTTACACAAATTTTGCGGAACAAATCCCAGAGCTCCGATAACTATCGGGACGACCTGTACTTTTACGCCCCACATTCGGCTGATCTCCATTTCCAAACTCTTGTATTTAAGACGTTTCTCTGCCTCCTTGGCGACGGTTTGATCGCAAGGTACAGCAACATCGACAAGTAAACACGATTTGTTCTCAAAATCCCGGATGACTATATCCGGTTTGTTTGCCGCTACCGTGCGATCAGTTTGAATTTGTTGGTGGTACAATATCGTACACAATCCAACAGACGTCACCGGTTTCGGCGAGTGTTCGTACCACTTGGGGCATGTGTTCAGAACTTCGAGGGCGGTACAGATCTGCCAGTGGAGGTAGCTACACACCCTGTCGTGACTTTTCAAGTATTCGGTCTTTGCTAGGATTGGACAAGCTGAGACAATATGATCAATGGTTTCTACGTGTTACTGACAAATGCGGCATTTATCATCTTGGGAAATTTTGAGCACCCCTTTATCATAATGTCGTGTTCTCAACGCCTGATCTTGGGCAGCTATTACAAGTGCTTCCGATTCTGGCTTCATTCTTCCCCTTTTAAGCCACATAAATGATTGATCTTTATTGATCTGCACCTTGTCCATTCTTTTTAGGTATTGTCCGTGGAGTGGTTTGTCTCTCCACGATTTCTTTAACATTTTTTGTGTCTCAAATTTCATGTTTAGCAGCATCAGAAGTTCAGTGTTTGTGTTATTCGACGTGTCTTGCCTAGTTTTCTTCGCAATGCTTCTTGCTACACTAATAATGCCTCTGTTTCCCATTCTTCGGTCAGATTTCATGACCTGCCTTATTAGAGGGTCACCTTGATGGCTGACTACATACTTCCCCAACCCAACTATTGCGTTGTGCCAGGAAGCCTCAATTTGTCTGAGGCCTCTTCCTCCTTCCTTACGTGACACATAAAGTCTATGTATATCAGCTCGAGGGTGGGAAACATGATGCATTGTTAGCAGTTTTCTGGTTTTTAGATCCATGGTGCGAATTTCTTCCTCAGTCCAGTCCACTAGTCCAAAACTGTATTCGGCTACAGGTACCGCCAAACTACCTATTGCAGATATTTTATTATTATTATTATTATTATTATTATTATTATTATTATTATTATTATTGTAGTTGTTGTTTTTATGTACTTTCTAACTTAAGGAAAAAGTAACTGCAAAAAATATAGTAAATCGAATGAGGTAAGAAAAAATTCGTGAGAAGGGATGGCTTGCAGAAGACAAAAAAAAATTAGAAATACGTCAAAAATATTGTGGCAAGAGTTAAATGGTGAGTATGCCCAATACAATATAAATATACTTTGTGTATTCTCTCTGTTCGCATTATTTCCTTTTCCCTTTCATTCTAATTCTTCTTTGTTCTGCCTTCAAATCTCCTCCACTGAAGCCAACATCCCGTGCGTTGTTCCATTAAGCAAGGTTGCGGAGCAGGTGCTCCCAGTCACTTCGCGTGCGCGCGCGTGATGCGTGGGCGGGCGCATTGCGCGGAGCGAACCGTCTGCCCAGCGGCGATGGGGATCGAACGGAGAGCTAAACATAGAGCGGATGTCTCCCTGCTCGCCGCCCTCTCTATGTATAGCCACCCCACCCCACCCCGCACGCGCCCCGAACCCTGCCACCGCCTTCCCGCCACCGCCCTCGGCACCAACCCCATCACCACTGCCACAGCCACCGTCCCCACCACCGCCACTGCCGCCACCTCCACCTCAACCCCATCCCCTTCTCCACCCTCTATCTTCACCTCACCTCCACCCCCTCCTCCACTCCCACCTCACCCCCATTTACATCCTCACTTCACTCCTCACCCCAACTGCAACTCCATCTCCGCCGTAATTCCGCCATCGCCAGCGACAGTCCCGCCATCGTCACCTTTGGCACCACCAACAGTCACCACAGCCCCGTCACACAAATCTCCATGGACGCCAACACAATCACCGGCACCTTCACAGTCACTGTCATTGTTTCCACATACCCCTTCCTCCTGCCCTCTCTGCCACCGCGACCGCCGCCCCCCGCCCCACCGCTGCCACCACCGGCGCCGTCACCTTCATCGCTGTCCCGTCGCTTCCGCCCGGAGGTCCCCGCCCCCGAGTCCCGGCCGGAAACGCCGCAACGTGTGTTTCCTCGCGTTTAAACTGAGCGCTGAATGAATATCTGACACTCTACCCCTTCGTGTGGTGCTTAAAGTAGGATGTATGTGATGTCAAAAGTGTGAAGCTGTGCATGCATTGTAGGCCAGTAAATCTGTAACAGGAATCGATCTATGTCGTATAAAACGAATGATGATCCGTCTGGAATTGTGTGATGCAGTAGAATGCGTGCTGATTGATTTTGGTTGACAGATGCATTCTGGGTCGAGGTTGTCATGCATATTGTCATCCGGTTGTGACAAATAAAAAAAGTCACATTTGTCGTACAAAGATAATAAAAACGAAATATCCGAAGTAGCTGGGGTCTGATGGGAATAAGAGAAATATAAAATAAATATTTATAAAATTCAAATTACCAAACATTTTGTAAATAATGAATGGATAAGAAATATATTCAATTTGTGACGAAATTCTAGTTATATAATTTGGAAAATTTAGTTTCCATTTTAGTAGGCCTTTGTGACATTCAGATTTTCATGGTTTCGTTGAAAATAATATATTAAGATGTATTGTAAATTTATATTTGGTTTCCGACCAGTTTACGAGTGGAGGGAATCTTAATTCAAAGTAACTCTACCTTCCTCTGTCTCGAAAGTAACTTCGTATCATAGAACTATGACTGCAGACATAATATTCAGTTGGAATTACTTTCATGTTGAGAAAGTTACGGTATTAGCATTAATAAATTATAAAAGATCACTAATAAACAATAAATTTGATATTTTCAATTTTCTATTATTCTAAATTGTATTAATGCATCACGATATTTCGTTGATATCATGCATCCAAACGCATGGAAATCCGCCGAGTCCCAAAATCAAACAAGTTATAATTTTACATGCGTCTCCCATACGAATTTTAAGTTCCTGCTTACAATCTCTTGCATGCATTTCAAAACAAGGCATCGGCAACTTGTTCTCTTGCGCGTCGTGAATTCATCTTGATTCAGGATTTTTTTCCGTTTCGCTGAACGCTATTCATCTTGGAGCGGTGGCAGGTACACAGTCCTTCACGCACGGTGCGCTGCAGCCTTTGCAAAGGCTTCGTCCTCTGAGGACGCTCGGCATTTGAGTCGGTGGCATTTTGCGCGTTTCGCTCGCACTCGAGATCCTCTTTCACGCACTTCCCCCCTCCTCCGCGCTCTCGCTCAAATCTCCTCTGGCATATTGACACGCGTGCGCTCGGGGACTGGCGTCGTGACTTCGCATTTCAACCGAACCAGGTGCCGGCGCAGGGTGAGGAAGACGGTTGCTTCCGGAGACACACAGGGGGAGTCTTTAGAGGTATGAAACCAGTAGCGCTCCAATATCACATACTACGTACGATGTGTGATAGTTAAGTAACACACGTAACGTGTTCATAGCTCAATTTGTGTAATACGGTAATCTGTCCAATATGAACGTATTGCGACGCCCTAACAAACAAATTTTACAATACAGCATACTGTAATGCAAAATCTTGTCTAATGCGAAAAAAATACAGCTCTCTTGAGATTCCGCACTGATCAAGTTTTACCTGCCTAGGCAAAGTTGCTTTCAAAGTTACCGGCGCAAAATGGAACTTGTGCAATTTTAAATTTCCTGAGGTTTTAATGAAAATCAGACCTGTTTCATTTTGGACCTTATTAAGCGAATTGATTTATTATCGCACACACACGTCATTAAATATGTATTTTAACACTAAAAGATATGGATTACCTAAATACTTCATGTACGATAAAATAAAATCAACACAATTTTATTTTTTCTTAATATTACCAATTCCTCCTTTCCAATTTTTCGCCTCAGAGGCACGTAGAAAGTGATTTTAGTGACTTTAGAATTTTGACTCAGGCTACATTCCTTAGTGCACTGCTTCTGTAAAGGGACCGCTCGTCATGAAGTTGATACAGTATTGTCATCATCTGCACAAAGTCCATCAATTTACATGTTTTGTAGTTTATATCCGAAAGGGAAAATTTTGTATCAGCACCAAACCTTTCAGATTTATTAACATACGTGTTTCACTATAAGCACAAGCTTCTGGACTCTGGCAGAAACAAAATTCGACACTTACAGTTGGGAAATTAATAAGTTTCCCTGAAAAAGGCCATAAACACAAGCTGGTGATTTTTGTCACATCTGATTCACCCTGTTTTTCAAGTGATAATTCCTCTAAAACGCTGCAGTACTGTTTGTATCAATGTTGCATTGCTTAAATCCCCTTTTACATTGCTAGAATACATCCTAGACGGTGAATCCTTTCAAAAGGACGGTGAACTTAGATCGTCAGCGTCACTTAGAACCAAAGAAAATAAGACATTTTCAGTTATTCAAGAATGAAAATATATACTCGGATTTTATTTGCATCTTTTTGTTTCCTCTCACATAATTTCAATTTTGACTGGTTTTCTCTGGAGTTGGTATTTGAAATTAGCTCTTTGTACGGCTTCAGTTTATGAATGTAGTATCCGCAAACTCAAGGTATATAAAGCTTAGAGGGCCCCTGATGATCCTGTAGAATTATCGACATTGATAAATAAGCATGTCCTGTAGAATTATCGATATTGGTTGTATAAAGAAGTCGAAATTCTGGGGGACAATGCGTTCTAATCACCTGATATGATTCAAAAGAAAAGTTTTAAGTTAAAATATTAATGAATATATTCATTTCAAGCATTTTGTTTCCGATTCTTGGCTGAATTTACCTTTTAAAGTTAAATGATATTTCTAGTGATTTTTCTTCTTTTAGAAATGACAAACATCTATGAGTGTTGTGAAATACATGTTGTCAGCAATTGGTTTCAATAAAATTTTGACATTTTGCATTTTATAAAATATGCAAATTTTGAAAAATATACTTCACACTTTTGTCAATATTTTAAAAAGATAATGTGAAAAGTTCGAATTTCGCATGAAAAAATTTACATCCTATGACGTGCTCACTTGAAATGAAAGTAGATATGCCATATATGAATCATACTCCATGAAACCGGGATAAAAATTTCCTCGTTCGAAACCTGTTTTAATTTATCGTGAGACTTCTTTTCCTATTGACACATAGGAGAAAGCGAAATAGTGACAGTTTCGTGGGTTAACCGGAATAGAAAAAAAACTTGTAAGACTCATTAGCGAAATGAAATACCGGAGTGGAAATATCGACAATTAAATGGTGCAGCATGGGTTCAAGTGGTCTATCGTAGAGAAAGTTTGCAAAAACTTGTGTAATTAGATTCTCCTTTCTACTTGAATTTTTTAGGAAGACACTTGTATGTTGCGGATTACAAATTTTCACTTTTTTTCTTACAGCAGGATTTTTTGTACACAGTCATTCTACGTTAGTCGCTTCCTCCACTTATGCTAACTTAGATTTTACACTTCATTCTTCCTAATCGACTCAAATTGTACGCAAAGAATTCCTAAGATTATTTTTGAACACTTCGAAATACAGTTTTGACCTGTGTTGAAAATGAATCCCGTCCAAAATTGTGTTACACGGAAGCAGCGATTTCGAATTTGCGAATGATCAAATATGATACGATATTAAATTAAAAATAAAAACATAAAAGCAAACAAAAACCAGTTAGAAAGTCACATTTTATTGTAAGAATTCACATTTTGTACAAAACAGAATACACGACGTTTGTAATTGGGTACTTATTTTACGCCATGTATAAAATTCCCTAATAACGACGTTCAGTTGACAACCCGTAATCGTCGCCGCATTTCCATTTATAAATTTTACTACGCCCTTTGCTGGATAAGCTCAGTTACCACAAGAGCCCAAAAGGCAAAAAAAAATCAAAAGGAAAAAGCCATTTTGAGCCCCGGAGCACCATCAAATATGAGTACGCAATCACTCCGATGACAGAGCCGCTCCGGGAATTTGATGACCTTCCGGGGATGCGACGGCTCCAACCCCGATGTTTACGAACCCTGAAATTTCCATGACCCGCGTCGTTGGGAATTCTCTGCGCAGGCGACCCGCTGCTCCTCGGTTCATAATTCATCGCCTGCGCGATGGCGGCTGCTGCTGCTGACGCACTGTGATCTTCGTTATGAGAAGCGCTGTGGCAACGAGCTTTTAATGCTAGAAAATGGCGTATGTGGCTAATGTGTAAATATTGTCGCTTCAGGTTGATTTTATTCTCTTTGAATGTTGTTGTTATTCAGAGAGTTCATTTCCTAGCTTTTGTCAACAAATAAACTTTTGTCAACAAATTTTTAAAAAAGGCAAAAGTAAGAAATAAGAGATTTTTACCCGTTGCTAGTTTAGCATCTTCCGTATATGAACAATTTCCGTGTCAAAACCTGGTTTGCCAATAACCTAATAGCCCTAGTTCTACTGATGTATAACACTAGCAGTTCATCGTATCAATTCTTGCAGAGTCATTTGAGACAGCTCGAAGGTCAGGGTTACGCCTCTTCTCGCCTTCTGCTGGCCAGTCAGCCGCATCGAAATTGAAAACAGTATGCCTTCATTTATAAATATGTCTGTTTTAGGCACACTGGCAAATGATGAATAATTATTTTCAATCATTTATGCGTTGTTGGATTTTTTTCAAATCACAAATTAAGTAATTTTATTTTTATGTTTGTTTTGAATTGTCCATTTTTTACTCTTTTCCCATCTAAAAATGCCTTTTTTTCAGGAGTTGTACTAACAAATTGAAAAAAAGTCTTTTGCGCTATGGTCAATGATTGTAACGTACAAAGTAGTAAGAAATTAGCGTTGACCGTGTAGTTCAAAATAACCAACCAGACATTTTACTTCTGGGGAAGAATAAGAAGAATACTTTTTTGACAGACATTGCTACATTCCTTGTTTTTAACTTTAAGAAAACATTGAAGTGAAGACAAAATATACCACTGACTGACAGAGGAAGTAAACAGTATGTGAAAAGTGAATGAAGTTGGAGTTACCCTGTTTAGTATTTCAGCATTGGCGTTGTGCCGTAGTGATTGACAATATGAAAGGAACTGGGACTGGACAGAAAGCTGTATGTCGAAATGTAGAAATATGTATAGCTGTCACCTTACAAGATATGAAGTATTTTACGTACGGTCTAGAATATGCTTATATGGCCATGTTCTACATTCTTTCTTGCAAAATATGTTTGTTTTTAAATGATGGAAGAGAACAATATAAATTAATATGTGATTCAATCAGAACAGGATCACTATAGAAATTTGTAAAACAGCAATTAGATAAGTAATTTAGGCGAGTAATACAATTACTTACTAAAACCTGTCTAAATAGAAAGGAACCTGGTAAAGACGGGTAACAACATGCCATCTCAATTCTCGTTTACTCATTTAGCCCAATTGAATGGGTTACCACAGACCTGGAAGGACGGTACAGAAATAAATGAGAATGGTGTTTTGAAAATATGACCACCTAAACACGTAAATAGTATTAACCAATAGTAGTTACAATAGTTTATTGAAATGTTTATTTGTTTGTGCTTTTATTCGATCTATATGTGTGATGTTGTTGGTTAATATGTTGTTAAGTAATTGATGCTGTATGCCACTTGCATTTACGACGTGAGGCATTAGGACGAAATAACTGAGCACTGTGAGAATAAGTATAGGAATAAAATTGAGTAGAGAATAATGGATTCATCAAAAGAGAATAGTTAATAAATATTTATTCCTCTTCACCAATATTTTCTTGATATTCTAGTTTTAGACATGTTAGTCGTACGACGAGAGTTCACAGTTCCTGTCTCAAATATTTCATAAATTTTCTGTATACTACCGGGAGGATAATAATAATATTATTAATAATATTAATATTAATAATACATATTATTATAATTATGTTTACGGAGAAAAGTCAGTGATCCGTTTGTATAGGTACGTGTGTTGTTAGAGCTATCTTGGCGGAAAAGTAATATCGCACTTATTTTTAAATAATTACTTCATTTCCTATTTAATACATTTTTGTTTTGCCCATCCTCGAAATTCAGATTTTAAATTACATTAACAGAGTTAATTTAAGTAAATACTCTTCCTAATTTTTTTAAGGAGTAAACTAAGAGTTTCTAAGTATTGAAAATTAACTTAAAACGCCTTTTGGAACCTCAGAAACATAAATGAATTATTGCATCTGAGCTTCAAGGATTGTAGTGTTAGAATAATGGTGGGATATGGAGGCTTGGTAGCGACGAAACTAACAACGAGAAAAGTATTTAAGTCGTTGCGACGCAACGCTGTCTTGAAATTTCTAACGGGGGCCGGCGGTAGCGCCGGAGAAGGATTTCAAACAGGAATATGTAATCTCAAGAGTTTTATGCACCTATGATCAAAATTGTGTGTGTACGACAGTGAGACACTGGAACCAAGTATCCTGTAATCGGGATAATTCCTGGTACACATTTTTCATTAAATTGGGCTGTTTCTACTTGCCACCAAAATGATTTTTACCTCCAAAAATACGTTGAGTCTAAAATTTAGACACGAACAGAACCTGGACTAGAAGAAGGAAAGGCTTCCTGGTAAGGAATGTTTTGTGAAAAGCAATAAAAATGGCAAACATGGATCCTTATTTTGCTGGGCACATAAAGAACTTTGTCCATTACTACGAAGACTTCATGGAAAATAAGGGGGATCCTCGGATGAAAAACTTACCTCTAATGGACAATCCCTTACCTACTTTATTTATCTGCCTCGTGTATATGCATTTTTGTAAAGCTATTGGCCCTAGATTGATGAGACACCGCAAACCATTGGAGTTGCGTTATTTTAGTGTGTTATACTACTTCGCGCAAATGGCTCTCAATGGATGGATATTCAACGAATATCTGCAGACTGTATGGTTTGGAATAAATAACTCACAGTGTCAACCTTTGGACTGCAGCAATGGACCGATGGCCGAACGCATGGCAAACACATGTTGGTGGTACTTCATATCCAAGTTCATGGAGATGTTTGACACAGTGATTTTCCTCGTAACGAAGAAAAACTACCCCGTGACCGACATGCACATCATTCATCACAGCCTGATGCCCATCAGCGTTTGGGCTGGCCTTAAGTTTGCTCCTGGGAATCACAGTATCTTATTCGCACTCGTCAATACTTTCGTGCACGTGGTCATGTACCTGTATTACATGCTGACTGCCATCGGACCTAAAAGCAAGTATCTTCAGTCGGGAAGAAAGTATCTCACAGGTTTACAGATACTTCAATTCCTCATCGTTTTGGGACACCAGTTCCAATTCGCCTTTACCGAATGCACTTATTCTAAAGGTTTCATGCTCTGGATTGCCCTTCATGGCCTGTTTGTCTTCTTGCTGTTCTCCGACTTTTACAGCAAGAAGTACCAGTCTCGCGTGAAGAAAATTCCTAGTCAACCCAAAGTACCTGACGCGCCAGCCAAGAGTGAAGTGGTTACTGAAGGCGAGAAAGAAAAGAAACAGGTTCCGATTCATGTGGAGAGGACGTTTCGCATTTGGGACAGAGAAGAGGAGGAAATTCCAGACACAGCAGACAGCCAGAGACCCTTTACACTGACGGAATAACTTCCTACCCGAGACAAAGAAGAGTGAAAGAAACTAGCTGCACAATCTGTAATCATATTGAGAATTTTCGTGAAGAAGTAAATGATACTAAAAACATATTCTAAACATTGAAATAACTTATGTTAATTAAATATTGTAGATTAATAAAGTACATTAAGATGACCATGCGTGTTTCTCATTTCCTTAAATTGGTATTTCACCTCTGGTTTGATTTGTCGAGCACAACTTAGGCTAGGCCTAATTTTAAAATTATTTTCTCTTGTGAAAAAAAAATAGATTGTTAGTTTTTTTCATACAAATGTAGTGTTCTTATTCCTATCTTGTCACTTCACATACTGATATCAATTTAGCCTATGATTACATACAATCCTACCTTCACAGCTATACCAATTGGACCAAAAAATGGAGAATTAAAATTAACCCCTTAAAATCACAATCTAAAATATTCACACTCAGACGTCCTCCCTTCCCTGCACCCTTACGAATAAACAACACCGATATTCCCTGGCTTTCTCATTCTTCGCCAGTCAAATACTTAGGTGTCTTACTAGACAAACGGTTAACTTGGAAACCGCATATTATTTCCACCGCCCAAAAAACACGTGCAAAAATGTTTAAATTATACCCTTTTATCAACAAAAATTCCACCCTTAGCATAGAAACTGGGCTGCTCATCTACAAAACGATTATAAGACCTACAATGACATATGCTTGTCCAATATGGCGCAACATAGCACCCACCAACCTATCCATTTTACAGAAAATCCAGAATAAATATTTAAGACAAACCTTGAATGCACCATGGTTTATTTCTAATTCCCAAATCCATCGAGAACTTCAAGTACCTCTCCTCTCGGAATTCATTTCGCAAACCTCTCAAAAATATTATTCTCTCCTCCACGCATGTCCTAACGCTCCAATATTCAATCTCGGCCAAAACTCACATTATCCTTCACGCATTAGATCCAGATTCCCCAAAGATCTCTTTCGCCCACCCTGAATCATAAAATCATTTGCCCCCATTCCCATAAACACCCTCCCTCCACTACCACATAATAAATGCAAAACTTCCGTTAGTCAAGTATTTCAAATAAGAAATTTTAAAAATAGTGAAGGGTTGAATCGAGACCCGCATTTGCCTCAGGATGGCCCCATAAACTCATGTATGTAGCATTGTACCAGTTAAAATCCCCGAAAGACGAAAGTCGAACGGGAAGAAAATAAATGAAAAAAAAAATTCCTATCTTGATGAAATTTCGTACACGTGACCTTCAAACAAATGAAAAGTGACTGTCTACACGAGATTTCGAAAAAATGCCTTATTACTCCTTTTTTATCTTTTAACCTAAAATGTAAATGGGCACACTTCGTTTTTCAAAATATTTTGAAAACCTTTAGTAAATTGACCGGACAAAATTTCCTTGAAAAATAAATTTTCATTCATTTCTATAGGGCAATTAGTCTTTTAGCAACTGCAGGTCATATTGTTAATGGAAGTTTGCCGGGAATATATATGTATTTACATCGACCCACAGCAACGATGGTAGTAGCAACTATAAACGTAGCAAACACGGCATAGAGGAGCAGGATGGCAGATGACAAAGAAGGAGATGGGGCGGGCCGGATGCAGAGGACCATGTTTGAACTGGCGGGTGGGTGGAGGGGGCAGGGGGAGGCTGGGTAGGATGGAGAAGGCAAAGGGTATGGCAGAGTGGGGTAGGCGGGAATCCACTAAAGATGATTTGACTTCTTTTCCTCTAATAGACGATTGTAATGAATAAATATCCGGGAAACATAGGGTACTTCAGCTACCAATTAAATATTTTTAATTTGAACTAGCACTAAGCCCTAATCGTGACTTTTCCAACCATTCCTTTCTGTAAATTCCCATGTACTATAAATCCATTTACATCGAAGCGCATTCATCGAAATTTCTCGTCGACGAGCCTCCTAACTTCGTCGGGCTCTTCAAAAGATACGCAAGCAAGCGGAGTCATTCCACGAATCTCCCCCTCCGCCCGCCTGCCTGCTCTGCGCTGCCTTCCGCTGAAGCCCCGCAACTGTGTCGTATCGAGCGCCACCTAAGCCGAGCGCTCTCCTCTGAAAAAACTTTCCTCGCCTCGCGCTCGCAATCCAATTGACAGCGGCGGCTGCGTGTCGCGCGCGTAATCAGGTGTAAGCGGCTTGCCCCGGCGCCGCGACGGAAATAGCTGCCGCTCCGCGCCGCGCTGCCCTGCGGCTGGGGTGGGGGCGGGGGTGGATGTGAAGAGTGGGGGAACTGGCGGTGGAAGGTGGCGATGGTAAGGGCGGGAGCGACAGACAGGAGTAAAATGGAGGTGGTGGCTATTTTTTTAAAAGAAATCTGCGTCACTCAGAGCTGAAAAAACTAGGCTTTCTAATATTGCCAAATGCCATTGGAAATGAAATATTGTGGTAATATTATTTTTTCTATTGCCTGATTATAGTTGTGACTTGTTTTAGGACATAGATAATGCTCTGGAAAGCCTTTGGTAGATATTTCATGAAAATGTGGCGTGTCCCATGAAGCGTCATGATATTTAAATGCCCATTAAAACACAAGGATCTCGCTATACGAAAAATTCCATTCGCATTACGTCACAGATTCCAATATATACTAAACAAGCGAAAATTTTAAAAAATCGATTTTCCACCCAAGTGGCTTAACTACTCCCCTTAATAGAAACAGAGGTCACAACGGTGATTGTGACTGGCATGTGACGGCTATGATCGTGGCAGTGGTGGTGACGAAGAGGCGATGTCGATAGTAGCTTTGGAGGAAGTACAGCAGAGACACCATGGCAACGGAGGCGGTGGCATGGGCCGTTACCTTGGTAACAGATGCGACTTTGTCGTTGCCGCTGCCTCGCTAATACTCGCAGAAATTTTCCTGCGTGCACGGTAACGAAATACGTCAGCGGATGCTGAAGTCTGTGAACATGAAAAGCGGCTTGTTTCACACGAAATGTTTACGACTCTTGCGTGATAATTTCACGCAAGTTTTGAAAGGTGGAATTCATATTGCCAAATCTGAAACATCAGAATATCTTTATTACGAGAGTATCAATTCCAATCCAGGAATATTAGAAACAATGTTCTCCTGCGATATCAATGCTACCGTTTTTGCAATCTGCAGTGTAAAAAAAGTTAAACAAACAGTGTATTCTGATATAATAATTAATCTGTGTAAATAGCATAAAACAATATTTTCCTGTATCCTGGTACCTGTTAGTGTTCTGTATGTACATCAATAATTTCATCAACTACGAGTGGCATTAGATGATATCAATTGTGAGGATAGTTTCAACGATCATTTATTCGAAAAATTTGAATCGTACTGAGTAATAAAAATTTTGCCCATGAAAAATATTTTAAAAACGGGTAGACCAGGGATTCGTAAATAAAAGTAATTAGTTCAGTGTACTGCTGGAAAACGACGGCGCTACCGTATGTAGAACTAACGTAATGCACAACCCCATGGCGAGCAAATGTTCGGCGCCAATTTGGTTGCTGGGTTCACGGCGACCATCGGTCCTTTCCGTGGTTTCCTATGATTAATTGCTGGCTAATGCCGGAGCAATATGTACTTTAAAACAATTGGTAGTTGACTGTGTTCTACGCTTCCCACCTCATCCTGCCACTCTCTCATCGTTAAGACTGAGTGATGATCTGGTATCCCTTCTGATATGGCTTATGGATCGATGAAAATTTCACCCAAACTACGAAGATCTGGAGAGCAGTTACCAACCACCAGATCGTAGGCACTACGGTTTATTATGTGAAATAAAGTAGAGAGGTAGCTGGCAAGCTACAAAAAAACTGTAATTGAGGAGGCAGTGATTGTTCAGAATTGTAATTACATTATGGTCAAAATAGTGTTATTTAATTAATGCAAATGGAGAAATTAATTGAAGGTCTCTGAAAGTTCTGGAAATCTACTTATGAAATCTGAAAAATCTTTTATGGTTCTGAAAATTGTTTTATGAAGTCAAATGTGATATTATCGTTGAAATGGATCCATATAAAATATTACAATGGCAACAGTAAAGTTGTCTGAATTATAGAAAACAAGAGTAGTATTGAATTTATAAATATGACACATGATGATTGTATGATATTGTAATAAACAACATATTCTAGTAAGGGAAGAGAGTGTCATTTCAAAAAGTTGAATTTTTGAGTTGTTTTGTTGTATTTATTTCGTTTATTAATTTATGCTAATTTAAATGTAAATTATATCAAGTATTTACTTAATACAAAATGAATTAGAAATTAACCGCTTTACCTTAAGTAATGTTGTAAATACTTTATTCTCCAATGTAAAATTAAATATGCTTGAAAACAAACGTTATGTAAATGAGTGAAGAATGATATTTTGAAGTACTATTTTTACAATTTTATTGCTCTCCGCAATTCATTCTTAGTAGTCCGAGTGCATATAATTGAAGATTGAGTTCGTGGCCTAAAGAATCCAAATCGCAGTGAAACGAACCGAGTCCTTGTGCACAAAGAAAGGTCATGCCGGTCACTCGTCTAGACGGCCTCCCTTGGCTCTCAGCACAAATATAACCCGCAGCGAATGCGTCTCTGCGAGCGGAGGGCGCTTGCGAAGGGGCTGCGGAGGAGGCAGCGGCGCCCCGCCTTTGCCCCGCCGAACACATCTTTAGGTCGACTTCTGGGGGAAAAAACTATTTGGTACACTGTACTGCGATTTTCTTAACCTGACAGGAAACAGTTGTTGACGTTTTCATCCAATCGGGAGCTAGAACGTCACCATAGTGACATCAGGAGGGTGACATACAAGCTCCCGATTGGATGGCAGCGAAACAGCTGATTCCTGTCAGGGGCACAGTTAAGAAAATCGCAGTATAAAGATTGCTGCACTGCTAACCCTAAGTCTAAAAGGGGATTTCAAGGACGGTGACTAAAACTTAGCTGTGAACATTTTAGTAAATGATTATCCATTTAAGGCATGAAAACGTATATATAGTAATATTTGCCTATTTCTAAATGCGATACTGTCTTCTTGCTTTGGAATAATGTTCAGTATCTAACATTACTAAGAAGGGATAATGAAAAGAAGAAACAACTTGGGATACGCTTTACAGGCTTAGGAAGACAGTATCCTTCCAGCTTACATCTCTGCCTCAATTGAGTTTACCAGGGGGACGAGTATCTCCTGCGTGGGCTACTACTCCACACATGTACTTGTTCTACCAGGTCCTACCGTAGTTTTTCTACTCAAGTCCCCGGAGTTGGTTCCTGATCTTTTGCTCTTACCCTAATCCCCGATGGCGCACAAGTACGCTGCGAGGCTGGTATCCGGATTCCGCCGGAACGCAGTTTGCCCTCACGGCAACCTCCCCGTTCAATACCTGGGTTGGGGCCGCCCTGCCAGCTTAGAGCTACTAGCTTTCCAACTAGTACTGGAATCGAATCTATGAACCACGCCTCTCACATACGCCAGGACAAGTCCTTCCTATTTGCCCAGAGTATCGGGCCACTGCCACGAAGAAGCCGACAGCCCAACTGAGGGCCACCCGAACTAAGGTTCGAGCGGCTCGGAGCCTCTTCCCGTCTACTCACTGCCTACACCTTTAGCTATTGACGTGAATATCGCTAGAACTAGTGCTAGTGAATATCGCTAGAACTAGTGCAACCTGACTGTAGGTATCAGCATCCCGCCGGACTTCTGTATGTGGAATCCAGAGCATCCAAAGGATCTCCTTCACCCAATCCTGCCCTAAGTTGGACGTGCATGGGACCCAACTGGTGATTACCAGGCAAGGCCCGACAACCAGGAGCTTAGCATCGCCTACTCAATGCCTTCACCGTGAAGCTAATTATATGAGTTCTGCCTTGAAACTAAGGGTCTGGTTGGTCGTCTGCAACTCTCCACCAGAGATCATGTCCACCTACGCAGCCACGACCTCACGACCCCGCCCTGAGGGAGTACCAGGGAGAGTGGGGTTATGGTTGGACTGGTATCCGGATACTCGGGAACATAACTCCAATCTACGTGTACCTGTAACTAGGATGCAATCGCTTCGCCAGCTTGAAGCTACCAGTCATTCGGGCTGGTCCTCTCTAGGAGGGGACCTGAGCCATTTTGGATCTTATCCTCACCTACCTATTGGTGAACAGGTTTATTATTGGATTGGAATCCGGATACACCGAAACTCATCTCTAAAACGTGTCCCTTAACTAGGGTGCGGTCGCCTCGTCAAACAGTTATCCGGGCTGATACCGGAGTCATATTAGACTCACATGAATCCCCACCCAAATACCTTTGAATATCGGACTCAGCCATGATGAAGCTAGAGCCCAACAACGGGCCACCCGGGTTGTTCACACCTGGAAGGAAAGGAACTCCCCATCATTCTCCATATTGCGCCCATCTTGGCTCCAACGATGCGAGAAACCGGGAAAACTGGGCACGTGGGAGGATCTAGAGGTTACCGCTTCGACAGATCATCTGGCGTAAATCTAGGAAGGAAGAAGAGAAGATTGCGGAGAAGCAGAAGCAGCTTTCAGGCAAAGTTGGAATTAAGACACATTAGATTTCCTGGTCTAAACTGTGAATAGAAGAAGAGAAAGGTACAAAGAAGAATACGTAGCATCGAGATCACAAGCAAGAGCGATAAGGTCCTCAATAGTGTACTGGCGGAAGAAAATTCGTCTGAAAGGATCTTTTTGTTATTAGCACTAAGTCAAACATTAGATCACTTATGGAAACTCGTAAACAACACTCATTTGTAACATTTAAAATTTCAAATGTACTTGAAACTGTAAAAAGTGAAAATTTAGTCCCAGCTGGAAAGCCGAAAATATTTTCAATTTTTACATGCAATTAAGAAAATTAGAAAAACAGAAATATTGAATAGTGAAACACGGTAGCGACACGTGCGAAACATGACAATCAATTTTCTATTTTTCATTAAAAAGATAAATAGTATATTTTGGTCAAAGCCTTATCTAGGGGCTGGGTAAAGAAAGCATAATCGTTTCATTCATTAATTAACTGTCGAGCTGAGGAAAGTAGTCCAATGGTAATCTACGTCCGTTTAGTAGAAGATGCGTAGTGCGTAGACTTTTCACGTCAAATTTTTAAGAATTAAAAAAGTTTTAATTTTAGAGTAAAGAATGATTGTTGAATTTACTTTTACTTAATCGTGTTTCTTACAATATTGTTTTACATATTACTTTCTAAGTGTATGAAAAATATTTCAAAATCTTCTATGTCAGTTTAATAAAATGTTAGGCAGGAATGCATCCCGGAAATTCGGATCACATGATATTGATGGAAGTGTCTCATGCTAGTACAACGGAATGTGCTTTGCTTATTTATATGGTAAACTAAATAACACCAAAGAATACATGACTATTCTTGCCTCTGTCATTTCAGGTTGCCAACCTCTTCATGTGATCTCTTTGAACGCTTGTAGTTTTTTATGTGTTTTTTAACTCTAAATAGTGCATACGTTACAGGCACTTTAGATTGTGGTTATGATATTTTAACTTTTTCCGAAAATTATTTGCTGGATTTTAACTTCGCGTCGCACCTGCTATACGGATACAGTAATAACTGTCGTTGACCGGAAAATACAATATATATTATTAAAAAGGAATGTGGCGAGTACTTGAATGTCAAGATAACCATTTATTTTACTTCATAAAACTTGAAGTGTATGAAACAGGTTACTAAATACTATGATAAAACTAACAGCTTGGTATTAAACTCATTTGTGGAACAATAAAGGAACGTTCCGTGGTTTTGCGGTTAAAAAAGTCGTCATTTGGCCTGGATTGCTCTCATTCATGTACAACATCGGATTTCAATAGAAAAACATACAGCAATCTGATAAAACAGCACATGAAAATTCCAGGGATTTATTTTGGAGATTAAATAGGGATAATGAATAAAAGTTCATTTTGACTACGCTACGACTTTCAGTACGTCGTGTGCAAGCGCTATTGACGTCCATTAAAAGACATAAAGTATTCACAAAAGTTTAAACTCAGCACAGAAATAAATTATAAAAGCAAAATTGAAAACTGAAATTTCTCTCAGAGGAGTTGAGCGACATTTCCTTACCTACAGCCATTCGTGCCGACCGGCAATTACCGATAAAAGCGAAATTAAAAAGTCCATATCTCTCGAAAAGTTTAAGCTCATTTTTAATTCAGTGAAGTTCCGGAAGATGTTACTTCTCCCTCTTCCATTTAAACAAACTCAAAGGCTGTGTCTTCTCGTCGACGGGCGACAGACGCTTTCGGTAGCACTTTTCACGATCGCCAGTAATCCTGTTAGGTCTCTTCCGGGCCTCTTGCGAAATGAGCTCACTGTCTTGCGAGACAAAATGCGGTTTTCCGCCTGTCAGTTGAACTGCCATGTCAACACGATATTCCTGTTCTGCATCTCCTCCCTCTTGTATTATTGAGAATTCGGACTTCTAAGTTTTTGTTTTTTTTGCTAACGCTAGGTGACCCGAGGATAAGAGACATACGCAAAGTTTCCTTTGTGTGTTTCCTCATATCACTTTCCTGGTACCTATCATTTCATGCACGTTTGCATGAATGAAACGAATGAGTATGTAGATATTCTTGTAAGAAGTATATTCTCAAATTTAATACGTAAAATTTGTCGTTATTTGTAACATTTTCGTTAGTCGTATAGTAGTTTCAGAAAAATGACTCTTGAACAGCATTTATACAATCTTACAAACGCAAACGCAAGTGACTATGTCGTTTTTATGCAAAATCTTTCACTTTACAAGACATATGTTTAATCGTAAAGCTGCTGCCATACAGTTGAAGCATCAAAGATTGCGTTTTTTTATTGTTCCCAAGGTAATTCTGGATTAACATGTTCTAGATTAACAATGTTCGAGACGAGAAAATATGAATAGTCATTGGTGAATTTAACTAGATCGACATTTACTTCGAGAATCGTAGATCCTTCCTAGGCACGCGCACAGTTGTGGTGGGGGGCTAGAGAACACGTGGTTTCCCCGGAAAATTTTGCAAGGGGGCCCTTAGCTTTTCTTAACCCATTATTGCCCAATGCTCCATTAATGGGGCGGTCGATAAAAGTATTTATATTTTTGTTGTGAATAGTAATTTTTGAGAGCGTTCATTTTTAAATTTAAGAGTTGGCATTGTTGATTAGTCCAACATGTTTCGTCTGATGGCCTTTTAACTGCCGAGATGTAGTGTTGAGCTTCTATGGAATTTTCTGTCATTATGTCGCGCTCTGAGAGGTACGTTATTTCTGTATTCTATTGTGTATTTTATTGAATCTTATGTATACCAATATTATTCTCAAATATGGTTTTAACGAATATTAACCTTATTTTTACGATATAAATATCCATATTTTGTATGTTAAGAATTTAATATAGATGGTCCATTAATGGGACAATGAGCACGAATGGGGAGGGTATCATTAAGGTCTTATTTTCTGCATTTGGGTTGACTGTTAATGAAATTGCGAGCTTGTTAGAAGCAGATGAGCAATTAATAGAAGCTGCTATATACATTGAACCTCCTGAAAATGCTGATCAAAGCAAAGGTGATAGCGACAATGAAGACTGTCCTTCAGGTGACATAAATCATCTCTGGAAATCAGCTGAGAGGAACTGCCACTTGTACTGCGATAAGAATAAATAATGAAGGTATAACTAAAGAAAGAGTTGGCCATGCAGACCCAGCTGAAGAAATATATTTATGAAGTTCCGAAAACATTTGTGTTCGTTCAGGTATTCCAAAACGCGAAAAACCGTCTTCAGTTGAATTCAATTGGAGGAAAACTGATATCCCTCGTCATCACGAGCGTGTCTGTCTTACTTATTCAGAGAATAATTCTGCTAGTAAGATTTTTGAACATCTTATCGATGATGAAAATATAATATTTGTTACAAATGCTACCAATAACTATGCAAAAGAAAAGGAAAACAAAAATGTCAATGTTACTGAAAATGAGATTCACGTGTTTCTTGCAATTCTTCTTTTGAGTGGATACTGTGTGGTACCCCGAAGAAGAATGTACTGGGAAACTGCAACTGATTGTCACAATCTTGCAGTTTCAAAAGCAATATCTCGAAATAGATTTGAGGAGATTATACGTTATTTTCATGTGTCCGACAATGGAAACCTAGACAAAAAAGGCAAAGTTTCTAAAGTAAGACCTCTTTGGTCTATGCAACATGAACGCTGGCTAACTTTCTTCTCTCAAGAAGAATGTCTAAGTTTTGACGAGACCATGGTGCCATATTATGGTAGGCACAGCATTAAACAACATATCCAAGGAAAACTGATAAGATTCGGATACAATGTGTGGTGTTTGTGTACCCGCCTGGGCTATATAATTCAAGGAGAGCCGTATCAGGGAGCCTTGGCTGGCAATCAGATTCAGGAACTGGGAGTAACAGGGTCAGTAGTGATGGATTTGTTATCAGAACCGCCTCAGGGAAAGACATGCCATCTTGAGGGGCTGAGAATTACTCTCGGTGATCAGCTTCGGAAAGAAATTCTTATAACCTTCTTGAGAATTACTTTAGAACCATAAATCTAGTTCATCGTAAATTATTTTGTCATTTAATTAAGTGAATCAATATACTTCTAGAAACCATTTTATAAATTTCGATTTTACGGTCCGGAAAATGTCGATTTTCCGCTGTGATTGTTATTTGTTATTTGTTGTATACATTGATTAAATAAAAATAGAATATTTTTCTGTAGTTAGTTTTATCAATCGTACAATGTCCATAGACAATTCAAGATGGTTTCAATAATGTATTTGTGAGAAGAGGAATTATTAGAAGAGATCAGGAGTAGTTAGCACTCGGGTTCCTACATCGGCCACGTTGCTTTCTTTCACGTGTCCTTATCAATCTCACAAACATCCAACAGGACACACAGTATGGTCAATGCAATGACGACGGAACCGTCTTTTAATAAAAATTTTGCAGCTTGGAGAATGATATTCTGATAGTTCATTGAATCGATAGTTCATTGATTTGATAGTTCATTAAGTCGATAAAAATTCATCTATTATATTCCAAAGGGAAAAAAATGTTTCTCTCTCTTCTCTTTTCTCTCTTTTCTCGGAAAACGTCAGTCAACGTCTTGATTTTCGTTTGTTTTTACCTTCTCGTGTACAGGGAATACTATAAGTTTTCCGTGAAAATGAAGTAAAAATTGCTAATTTTCAGAAAAGCACCAAAGATATTTTCTTGAAAACGGTTCCACATATTTCAAATGAAAATTTCCATACAGAACCTGGTAATTTATACTATTCTATGAAATTCTTAAAATCATGTTTTCTTTCTATAATTAGGAAATGGAAAAATTGAGAAAACGTGAAAAAATATACGTATTTTTTGATATAGCACAATTTGTGCAATGTGTATATAACATAAAATTAAATCATGTGTTCATTGATGTAAGTAGCAAAACATTTACTCAACATTTTTGTAGAGTAAATTAATTTTCAGAAAATTGTTTTTGTTTTTTCAAAAAGCTCAAGTTAAATGATCAGAACAGTCAAACAAATTTATAAACAAATATAATTATTTTAAAATTTATATCTGTGTATCTGATATTGCAACCACGTTTAAGTTACATAACTTCTTAAAGTATACTAATTTTTAACATACATGTTTACAGTTTACATTTTAATTAAATAGTCGCCTTTTTCACTCACTTCCTGCAGCAAGATAATTAATGCTCAAGTAATACAAACTGTCAAACAAAAGAGTCAGACATATGTCAGTGTCAACGATATCCATCCCTCATCCGCGTTCACCGCACCGGATACCGAAGTGCGGGCCGAATTTCCTGTTTGAGGCGACGCCAAGAATAAGACGGCTGGCGCCAAAGCGCCGATGAAGTCGCAGCGCGTCCTAAACAGACGCGACTTGAGCGGCGGTGGCGGCGCCGGCGGCGGCTCCCGCTCGAGTTAAATGAGTCCCAACTTGATAATGGCTTCGGAACTATGCGGCGGCGGCGCGGCGAACGCACAAACACAGCGGCGCGTTTAAAGCCGGCGGCGCCCCCCGCCCCGCGCGCCCCGCCCCGCACCACCCGCACGCGCGCCCGATTAACTTCGCAGTCGATAGGCGGCGCCGCGGCACGTGGCGTGGAGGCGGTGGCGGTTGCGGCGCTGGCGGCGGTGGCATACCAGGCAGATTTCGAGCTTGTGAGTGGAAGAAAAGAGATCCCTAATGCGTTGATGCTACAGTACTGTGGATCAGGGAACTATGCTCTAGAACGTACCAGTGGTGATAAGAGTTCAAGAAAACAACTCGGAAGCTGTAAAGTTGGCGCTTTTTGACATCTGGAGGGATGTCGAAGACGAAATGGAGATCACGTTGCAATAATGCGCAACGCTGCATGCGCACCCGATTAACTTCGCAGTCGACAGGCGGCGTCACGACACGTGGCATTGAGGTGGCAGCGGTGGCATTCCAGTCAGATTTCGAGATGTTGAATGGGCGAAAAGAGGTCCCTGTTGCGTTGATGCTACAGTGTGTATGGATCAGGGGAACCCTGCTACAGAACCGTGTATTAGTACAATAAGTATTCAAGAAAACGACTCCGGAGCTGCAAAGTTGGCGATTTTACACGTCTGGAGAGATATCGGAGTCGAGACGAAGATCACGTTGCAATAATGCGCAACGCTGCATTGCCGTCTCGCCGTTGAAAGCATGCCCGATTACCTCAGCAGTCGAAAGGTGGCGTAGCGCGTGGGGTTAAGGCGGTGTTGTTAGTTGTGGCACTAAAAATGGTCCAGCGTAGATTTCGAGCTGTTGGGTGGATGAATCGAGATCTCTGTTTCGTTGATGCTACAGAACTAGGAGTAGGGACAGTAAAATTTGAAGAAAACTCAGGAGCTGCGAAATTGGAGATTCTTACGGGGGATATAGGAGTGGAAACGCCTGATAATTTGGCAGTCGATAGACGGCGCAGAGCGTGGCGAGGAGGAGGTGGTCGTGGCGCTATCAGCGGACCTGTGATGTAGGCAATTCCGACAGTTACGTCTGGAGACTTACAGAAGTTGAGATTGAGTTGTAACGGACGGACGTTGCCGGAGCAGGTGCCGTGAAGACGGTGGTGGTTGTGGACCTAACAACGGTGGTGTACGAGGCAGATTTCGAACTGTTGAGAGGAAGAAACGTCACCCCTGTTACATTGATCTAAAGAATTAGGGTCAGGGACAAAGAACATTCCAGAAAAAAAATTCTGGTGCAGCAAAATTTGCAATTCTGACGTCTGGGGGGGTTTGTCGTGACGGAGCACACATTGCAATAATGCGCGATGGTGCATTGCCTGCAGTCAATAAACGGCGCCGCGGCATACGGCGTGGAGGATAAAGGATTGTGACGCTAGCAGCGGTTCGAGCAGGCAGATTTCGAGCTGGTGGATGGAAAAATAGAGACCCCTTTGTGTTAGTGCTACAGAAATAAGGATCAGGGCCAACGAAAATTCAAGAAAACTCCGCGAGAGAGCAGCGAAATTGACGATTCTCACAGCGTCTGGGGGGATATCGGAAAGAAGACGCCTGATAATTTGGCAGTCGATAGACGGCATAGAGCGTGCCATGGAGGCGGTGGTGGTGACGCTACCAGCGTTGATATGCCAGGCAGATTTCGAACTGGCGAATGAAAGAAAATGGACAACTTTTACATTGGTGCTACATGCGAATGATTAATGGCCTCGGAAATGTAGCATTTTAAGTAGCTAACTCAGAGGCTGGGAATATGGTGATATTAACAGTTGGTCTGAGTGATAGTTGGTAACAGTTGGTCTGAGTGAGATATTGGTGGCGAGACGACGACCATCTCTTTGGCAATAATTCACGTTTAAATCCAGCGGCCGCGTTGACTGCTTTCCACCCACAAGCGCGTCACATTAAATCCGCAGGTGATAGGTGGCGGCGGCGGCAAAACGTCTGCCGTGAAGATGCCGGGCAGTAAAGCCGCTAGCGGTGGTAATATAACAGACGGATTCTTAGTTCGTGAATGAAGGAGAAAGGGATCTCTTTTTACTTTCTCGCACTTACTAACGTAAGAAGAGAAAAAATTGAAATCGTGCGAATCGGAAAACGGCGAATTTTCGACACAAAAACTCTTATTGCCGGGCCCTGATAAGAAAAAAGTGGATAAATACAGTTGGTAAATATATAAAAAAAATCCCCTTACACGTCGTGTAGCCAAAATCCATGTTTTGTGCGTCCTTCATACCGAAAAATCGATTGACCGTAAAACGTCTGTCTGTCCGTCCGTCTGAGTGTGCACAACGGTAGTGCCTAAAACGTTCAGCCGATTTTCTCCAAAATTGATATTCTCCGATCATTCTAGCTGATGTCGCAGCCCCTGGGATTTGAAACCGATTTTTTTGGCGGGGGAGGGGTACTTTAAATTCAAATCCGCGGACATTTTCAAAATTTTCAAAAAATGGTTTCAATTCTTTTGATTAAATTTTGTCGCTGAATAGTGCAACGGACGTTTAAAAGAATGGTGCAAGCCTCATTTTTCGTTGATGCTACGGAACGAAGGAACTGGAACAATAAGAATATATGTACAAATCCAAGAAATCATGGCTTACGCTCAAGCGATAAAGTTACTATACGGGCAAGCGGATATTGAAGGCTTGTCGGAGACCGTCACCCGTTGCATTATTGCGCATTTAAAGCAAGCGACTGTTTTCCGCCCACGGCTCCCGTCTGCACAACTGTCCGAGATCTCTTCGCAGTCGTTTTGCGCCCTAGCGCATGGTATGGGGGAAGGCACACTGAGGCTTTGTTGTTGAGTATTCTGCTATATCAGATATTCTAAACTGAGTGATAAAAGGACGAATATCTCCAATACTGAAGTTGCAGAACTAACGGACAGGGTGAGCAAGTACACAGCTACAGCAAAATGGTGAGATCACCGTAGAAGCGGCGCGATCACACCGAGTTTTTCAAAGACGGAAGCGGTGTTGTAAGTTAGCATCTGGGAAGAAGTATTTTGAAGGTGTCAAAGACTTCTGGAGGATGGCACCGCTTGTTGCACGTTTAAATCCGGCGCCTGGCCTGTCGCCTCACCGCCCGCCCTCACGCCCGCGTGATTAACTTGACAGTTGGTGGGGAAGCGTGCGGCGCGTGACAGGGAGGCGATGACGGTGACGCTAGCGGTGGTGGTACACCGAAGCGATCCCGCACTGGCAGATAGAAGATGGAAAATCCCCAAAACTGAATTTCTGGAACTAATCAACATGGTGAAATATGATGCTACAAAATTTATCACCGAAGAGCCCGTCACTGAAGGTATGATGGCGGCAGTTATTATTGATTGATTTGTCATCGGCGCGTCAATGGCTGAGACAATCCCATAAATGTAGTGTTTGTTTTTTATCGCGGGAGATGGCAGAGAACTTTCCCCACCGGATGGCGAGATCCGGCAGAGACCTACGCGTCGCCTCGAGGGGTTTTCAACGACTAGCTATCACCCACCAGCGCCTCAACCGGGACAAGCTCTAAGTTCCTGACTCGTTTCCCGGCATGTGTGGTAGTGTAGAGTATGGATGTGTAAGTGCGTGTACGTAAGAGGTGAGGATAGAATAAGGAAGCGGTATGAAGTACAGAAGCACAGTAGGAATACCGGAGGCGCGGTGCCATGAAATGTTGAAGCAATCATCCAAATATATAAATAATAAAAATACCAATCAGTGTGTACAGGATTGATTAACTCATTGCTGTAAAGTGAATAAAAAGCTAACTTGTCAGTAGATTTCATGCCTATTGACTAGAATTTTAATATAACTGTTTTAATAGAATTTTAAAATTGTTGCCGAATATATGATGAACATTTGGTGACGATAGCAACAAATTTATATTCAGGCGTACATTAAGGCGCTCTCTGGCCCGTGTCACTGCCCATTCTATTGCTGATACAGCAGCGTTTAAGAGACTGCCGTCAATCAGGAGTGAATAAACTTCGGCCACTAATTAAATGACCTGTATATACTCCAAATACGTTGTCAAGTTTTGGCTAATAGAATGTCCAAGATTACCTCATATGATGCGAAATGCCATACATTTGTGAAATAGTATCGACAAAGAACGTGATCAGGACCTTTTTGTCAATTTGTGTTACGTGACATTGCTTAGTCCAGTTTCTCGAGGGAAATAGTCTTGACAATGCTCTTCTAAAACGCATCATGTACGTAAGCATGTAAATAAAAAAGGAAAATAATCGAAGGAGGTTGAGAGAATAGTTTAATAATAATAATAATAATTATAATAATAATAATAACGATGATTTTTCAGAAGAAAGTGGCAACGAAAGTCGTGTTACATGCCATTATTCATCCAGAAAAAATGAACCAGGAATTTTCATCGACAGAAGTACTTATCAGCTATCAATCAGAACGCAAATTCAATATGAAGGCGTTCCCCAAGATTCATAATTTCATCACCGTCACAGTCTCCATCATATTTCAGAGATGACAATTTGGCTGGTTGGCGGAGATTGAAAAAAGTTTGATAAGGGCCTTGTCACAAGCAAAATAGCTATTACGAAGGAACGAAAATGAAATATCAAGAAAACCAACCAGGAGGGGAACGCACAAGCGAGCGGGAACAGCTCTTCGCGAACAGGAGGAATACTTGAGACGCGTCGATAGAAGGTAGAGGACGGAGGAGGGTGGAGTGAGCAAAGAGCGAGAAAATATACGGCGCCTCTCGTTCCATAAACATTTCTCTCGCGGCACGCCTGACCTTGTTCGCCCGGCGAGCGACACGGAACGTCGTGTCTGGGCCGCGATTGGATCTCCTGTGGGTGCCTTTGGCGTCGTGCGAAGAACCGCCCTTCCCAGGCCGAGCCCCCAACCACCTCCTCGGCCCCTCAACTTTCTCTTCTTTCTATGGCTTCTCCGTTTTGCTCTGCCACCACGCCTCTTTTAACTCAGGGCGCGTAATGTTGTTTTATGTTAGGTTTCGTTCACCTTTCTTTTTTCTTCTCATCCATATTCTTTCAGTGTGATCCCGCTTAAGTCCCCGTATATCTAACCTGCCTTTCACAATTATTCTTTAGGCTTTTCCCCAATCTGCTTCATTCCGTAGACTCTTCTTCCCTTCGCCCTTTTTTGTTTCTCTTCTCGTTCGTATTTGAATTTCTTTTCCTCGTCCGTTCCCATTTATTTGCATGCGAATAAAACTCTCTGATATGTATAACCTGTTATTTTGCTTAATATATTTCCATTCCATTCCTATCCATTTTGTCTCGTACCTATTTGTCTCGTTCTCGTTTATCGCTTTTCGCTTCTCTGTATTACTCTCTGTATTCTGCACCACTTCACTTCACCGTATCCCCCCGAGGGGTATTGATTTTCTGTTATACGGGAGAACTAACATATCCTTGTTGTGACAGCAGGAACATCGGGTTTAAAACGTTTTTCCTACCCTGAAATTCTTAGACAAATGAATTTCCGAATTCGAGTGGACTCTTATTTAACACAATGATTTTATGCAGAACTGCTTGCGATACTGATTAGAATATTAAACAGTACGAAAACAGAACACGAACCAATAGATGTTTCCTTTGATTAAAATTTGAAATCAGGACGCTGATATTTGAACTGGCTAGATTGAATAAAATCATTCCTCCAGTCACTGACAGTTACCGCAATATTATTTACCTAAACGAACAAATACATCGAAGCAATGGAAGAGTCGAGAAATGTCCCCACCAAACCTCAAGAACAATCCCTAAATCTGACACTTGACCACATCCTCCCGACCAGCAACTTCCACACTGACAGTTTCACCCATTCATCACTCCACCACATAGTGTTTACCTCCGCCCCACCCCCTCGTCGACAAAGTGCGCCTCGCAGCGCCAGGCCTCAGCTCACACGGCCGCATCGTCAAATGACAAAAAAGAAAAGGTAGAGGAGGCGAAGAATTTCGTTAAGCATACAAGGTAACCACAAAATTACGTCGAAATGACTGGCACGAACCGGAGGGGAGGCCTGAATGAGACGTAGCGTGGGGACGCCGCTAAGGACGGTCGGCAGGGGGAGGGGGAAGGCCGTCTCCCTCCTTCGGTCTCCCCTCGCCCTTGTAGGGCGGGACGCGAGCAGCATTCCGACGCCGCAGTTTCGAGTGAGGCGAATGAGGAAAGGGCGCACGACACGAAACAGCGCGATCTAGACGCGAGAGCAAGGCGTGTGTGGCGACGCTCATTAGGGGCAGCGGGAGACAAGGGCTGGAAAGAGAAAGATCAGGGAACGAGGGGCAGGAACCGATGGGGAAGATTATTTCGAAAGGGTGGTGAGAATTTATTGTTTTCCGGCGCGTTTAAAACTCGGGTCATTAGACCTGGAACAGTAGTACATGTGGCCAGGAGCTGGCGATTTTCCACCCTTTTAAACCGTGAGACTCGGCGCTCGCCTAACCACAGCGGCACGTCCCAACTACTCGCGGCACCGACCAGCGCTGCATCGACCAGCGCGGCACCTTCCCAGAAGGGACAAACTCTGATGTCCCAACTGGTCTGCCGACGTATTTGGTAAAGGTAGGATCGCGCGCGGTCCATGGCCCGTTTGTAAGGGAACTGCTCCAGCATACGCCTGGTTTTGATCGGAGAAACCACAGAATACTGCCAATCAGAGCTTCCGGCCGCTAGAATTCTCGACCAGACATTGGCTGAGAGCTGGTGTCGAAAGCCTGCCGCATTCAGTTTCACCCATTTCACCCATCTACAACCCTCTGATCACATACGCTGCAGCGGCAAGGAACGTTGAGTGACAACACTGAGGTGAGTGATAACGAACGTTGAGTGACAACGAGCACTAAACAACAACTCAAAGTGTGATAACAAAGGGTAAATACGACTCAGAAGAGATCGGTGAGTGTGTAAGATACTCTAGTCGTAATGAAGTTGCAAGGTCGTTTAGTGCGACAGAGTGGCGCGAGTGGGTGAGGAGCTGAGAATGGGAACTCGACGTGAGGGGTGTACACGTCAGAAGAGGATTCTGACGGTCGACAGAGGGGGGAATATCACAAAGAGAGGGAGACAGGGAGTGAGATAGGGAGAAAGGGGGGACAAAAAGAAAGGGAAAGAGAGAGAGATCATTGGAGGAAAGGTAAAACAATACGGGCGGTGTTGTAACACTACATTGAATGAAAGAAGTACGAGCGTACCTGTGAAGGAGACTGGGGCGCCGCGCGGCCCAGAGAAATGCAAGGGCGGCTGCGCCAACGGTGCCACGACAGTCAGGGAGGCGCTGGTGTCGAAAACCTGCCATCAACGGGACTCGAATACTAGGACCTCTCGTTCAGAGGAGCTGCCGCAGCGAAGAATGTTGTCACCGGGACGAAAGGGCTGGGAACAAAGAATAAAAATTACTCGGACTCCGACCTCCCTATCTCCCCTCCTTACTTCTTTCTTGAATGTAGTCGTTTTAACACCGTGCGCACTACTTTTATCATTCCTCCATTGATCTCTCCTTCTGTCTCTCTCTGATTTTCATCCCCCGCCCTCTCGCGATCTTCAGAATCCTCTTCAGATACGCAGCACTGGCTGGCGGGATCGGTGGCGAGGGCAGTGAATAGGGCGATGTCAAGGGAGACGGCAAAGATGACGGTGAGGGCGGCAGTGAGGGCGGCGGCGAGGGCGGCAGTGGATCGTGAGAGTAGACGCCTAGAACGATATCGACGGAAATAGCAAGGATGGCTGGGGCGGTGAGAAGAGCGGCGAGGGTGGAAAGGAAGATAACGGCGAGGGAGGACGAGAGTGGCGGTAAAGAGAGTGGCGAGGAGGAGGGCAGAGTGAGTGAGGTCAGCGAGGGCGGCGACACCGGTGCGGAAGCGAGGACGGCGAGAGCGTCAAGAGCGAGAGAACAACGTGGTCGTCGGGGGCGGCGAGGGCTGAAAGAGCTCGAGGTGAGCAAGGGTGCGAAGTATCGGTGTGAAGAACGGCGAGGTCTCCGGCGGGGGCGACGAAGTCATAAATAGGGCGCGGACGACGGCGGGCGCGGAGCGGCGGCAAATTCAGCGAGGTCGCTCTCGCAGCGGCGCCGTTTGATCGGGGAGCTCGGCGACCCGCGCGTGGGAGGGGGGGTGCCGGCGACGGCGTATACGACGAGGACGGCGAGGGGCGCCATGGACGGAACAGAATCGACGAGGGCGCACACTCAGCCAGGCCCCAAGTGTGATGGATGCAGCCAACGCAAACGACATGAGAGAAAGCGAGAGCTTGACGATTCTTGTTAGCCGCGTCAGCTCTACTGGTGGACGAAAGGTGGCAGACGTGCGCCGAGGTCGCAGGCGCAGATTCAGAAAGTGCCCTGTGCGACACACTCTCAGGCAAGGCAGGATGAAAGAGTTTACGTACCGGTTGTAAAATTGTTGCTGCTGCTACTGCTTTATTATTCGCTCAGTGAACCACGACGATTTCATATCCGGCGCGTCGCGAACTCATCACTCTTGGTTTGTCTGTAGGCACAATAAGCCGCTTGGGAGGGCACAGAGGAGGAATACATGTTCATTATTTTTTTGGGAAAAACCTTCATTTGCAGTTATTGCGAATTATCTATTGTAATACACAATTATTCAAATAACATAAAGTTACTATAATATTATAAAGTAAATGAAATAAATTATTATTTTATTTTTTGTTTAAATATTATTCTGCATTCAAGGGGGCTCCATGTCACCTGTAGCCTCCCGCCCTGGTTCCGCCACTGGGATGTACAGTAGAATATCGTCTTGAAAACAGGGCAATTTTTGAACGAAGCGCTCGAATACATGCTGCGCGTCTTTTCTGAAGGAAATGATGCAAGGGACGGGAGATGAGAGGCTTCACCCTGTCTCCGAATGATATTGTTTGCATTTGTAGGGCTTCCTTCAAGAGCGGAATTAATAATTTTTAATATCCCACTTCTTTCCAAACTAGGAACTCCCATTGATATTTCACTTTTATTACTGTAAATAAAATTTGGAAATCCTTTCTTTTCCATAAATTAAGGACAAAGATTTATAGAAGATTCGTAAAAATCATTAGCTATATCACTTCCAAAAAACAAAAAATTAACGCTCATAAAAAAAATTCCCCCAACTGTTGTAGTTGGCTTTTGGCTGTAAAAAACCTATTCAAATATATGTAAAGTTTCTGAACAAGGTTACAAAAATGTCACTTATAAAAATATACTATACTGTATAGATGGAGTCGCAAACTCCGAACATTTGATAGAAAACTACTGCTCATGGAACTTTCTTTCAACGTTTTCATCAAGAAGAAGAAGCGGTCTTCTCAAATAACAGGGAATCCTCAGTCTCCATAAACTTAACAAAAAGGGCGAAGATTGCTCTTCGAGGAAGAACGGGAGTACGTGCGTGATCTCGGACTTCCGTCACTTCAGCGTCTGTCTCACGCGACGGTTTCTTGCGACAACAGAAGCAGTCCCAGCTGGCTCCCAGTCCGCCAATTGCAACGAGCGAACGTTAATTGGTGACACAAACACTTGTTCCACCGCTGTGAGGATTCAGAGTTTGCGTTTTCTCTCACGTTACAGCTTCGTATCGTACGTCCTGTTTTCATTTTTTGGGCATCAGGCGAAGGAAATATTATTAGTCTCTGCCTCTGTACTAAATATCAGTACGTTAAGATCTAATAGTTTAATGATTGATTCATTGATTAGTGTTTTCCGACCGCTAAGGTCATTATTCTCGTAAGTAATGTGCATGTTTTTGTCACTGGAATTGGCGGTGATTTTCCTCCGCTGGATGGCGAGATACGGCGCGCTGATATCCCGCTGGTGAGAGATACCTGATTGAAAAAAACGACAACAGAAGGTCGACGTGTAGGTTCGCGCTGGATTTCGTCACCCAGCGGGGAAGACCACAGCCATTAGCGCAACCAGGGGGAGCATGAACGTCATGGCCCTCCCCAAAAGGCCTAGAATTTTCGTTTGCCTTCCTTTATTTGGCAAAATTGATTTAAATATTCAATTGTTTGAATTATGTAATTATTTAAATAATAATGTTGTATAGAATCATATCTACAGTACATAAATAATATACAATATAATAACAACTTAATAATAATGAAATTTTTAACAATTCCGTATTGAATGATTTTGCGTAGTCATTGTTTTGTGTCATACTGTTTATCTTGTGTGTTTAATATGATTTTGCGTATTTGGTATTTGTCTTTACTGCTGAGTGTGTGTATGTATGTTTTTTATGTAAAAGGTTTCTTTTGGGTAATTGCCTATTTTATAAATAAATATAAACGAATTTTAGTGAACTTTCGTGGTATGAGTATCGTGTATCTATAGACGGATGTTTTTGCAAAGAGAGATTCAGGAGAATCACTTGATTCACATTCCCCCAAACATTATTTGTAATAAAATATATTATTTGCAAGTATATCATGAAAATATATTTCGAAAAAAAATAAACTTAGATTTGGAGAATGATATTCTGAAACGGCAACTCGAAATAAAGGCGAGTTTATCAATTAAAAAACAAAAAGCTTCATTGTTATACAAGCGGTAGTAATTTTAAAATCTTCGGAATATACTCGGATCTAGAATGGTCACTCCGTTACTAAGCTCACTTTGTTGTTCGAGTTAAAACGATATGCATAAGTAGGAACCAAACATCAACTCTCGAACTCATATTCATTTTGACCTACACGTCACATTTACTTTTATCAGATACTTTAACATTCTCATCAGACAGAATATTCACAGCCTACATCTGCAAGAAACGAGCCAATAGGATTTTTTAAATATGAATACATGCCTGTTTCCCGTTCATCTATCAAACACACTCGCTCTTTCGGGAAAATACCCGCATCGACCGGTGGGAGGGCAACGCCTGTGCAGCGGCGGCGTGTGAGCGGTGAGCGAGGTGTTCGCGGGCGTTCGCTTGGCGAGCGGCCAGCGGCCGGCGTCGCCGACGCAAATACAGAACAATTCATGGAGTGCGGCGCGGCGCGGCGCGGCGTGGCGAGGCGAGGCGGTTGGCGCTTTGGAAGTTGTCCCGCGCGGCGCCACTTTGAGTGGCCAATCGCGGAGCGGACTCCGCGCGCTCCATCAGCCGCCGGCGCCAGCCGCCCCCGCCGCTCCACCGTCGTCGTTACTGCCTCCACGGGTGCTGCCGTTATCACCATCGCCCAGTGGTGTAAGGTCTCCTACTGGTGGCAGTGGCGCGCGTCGTGACACCGTAGAATGCCACGAGCTTCTCTGCAGAAATATCGTTGGGAAAGGAAACTATAAGTAACCCCGCCGTTTTACAATAGGAATGGCGTTGTCTCTGGTGGCGGGGTAATGAACTGTGTGGAGGGCCGATTTCGTCGTGGCACTCGTGCCACGGACTCCCGCCCGTGTCATCGACCTTGACAACACTGCCGTAGGCGATGGTGCCGATGTGGCCGACTCAACCAACTGCCGCCGTTATCACCGTAATCAATATCAACACTACAACCATTACCGCTGTAATTTCAATGTTAACTCATTTCCTCGCTTATTTTTGAAAACGAGTCCTTTGACAACCGCAGGATATTGCAGACGAATTTAATTACCGAAAGTACTCATATGTTCAATTATTCTTTGAACATGCTGGGAACCAACATGAACTTCGTTGTTTTAATGAGTTACAATGGTTCGTTTCCCTGTTTCAAGATTGTGAAATAGAGTATCTGAAATTCTAGTATAGTGTGATGTATATGAAAGCTAAGTCTGATATAATATGCACATTTTGGCATTAGCTTCTTGTTTAGTAAGGTAGGAACGTGAATTTGAAAAGAGGAAACCCTTGCTGGCATATTTTATCTTGGAGGTTACCGCCTTGCCAAAGGGCAACTTGTGTTAGTTGGGCTTAGTGTAGTTAGTAAAGGCTTCACGGTTACTTGTCGCAACTCAGGTAGGCTCCCACCGCTTTAAAATGGTGATGGTCTTTTCAGCTTCTTAAAACCCTTTTCCGACATCCTTCCACGAAGATGATATGATTCTGACATCCGTAATACCAACTCCCGGCATTGTCATATCGCCTATGTATCACTTAAACCATCGCCTCCATCAACATAATTTTGACAGACCACATCAACGACCGTCAACTTCACTATAACCACTCTAATATTAGAACAGTTGCCACTGTATTCGCCATGTCAACTGCCATCATTGCCATTACTATCATTTTTCTTTCATCACAAGGATTGCCGCCGTGATCGCTACAGCACTCCCCGTAATGACCGCATCATTTGCAGCCATTGCAATCACAACCGTTCTGCTATCACCACAGCCGCCGCCGTCATCGTCAATACCAACGTCCTCTATTAATCAGCGGCAAGTGCCCGCTGCATTTACCACTCCTCTGTCTACATTACCGTCACTAATTCCTCTGCCGCTATCACCACAACCGCTGGTGTCGAAATGAACGCCTCAGCCGCCGCTGTCGCCGTCATAACTACAATTCTGTTGTCTTCTCAACCGCTATCGCCAACCTCACAACCACCGCGGCCACTGTAATCACCAAGTCATCTGCCCGCATTCCCATAACTATTGTTTCGCTAACACCGCAAAGGTTGCTTCCACAATCACCAACATAGTTGTCTTAATGATAGCATCAACCGTAGCCATTGCTTTCGCTACCGTCCTGCAGTGAACAGTCACCATTGTCGTCGCCACAACCTTCCGTTGCCTCCACTACTCCCCAGCCTTCATTAGCACCAACACTGAAGTCTCAACCGCGGGAACCCTCCTTACAACAGATCTGTTATCACTAGGGGCGGATTTTGATGACCTGTATCGCCAAAAATGAACAACAAAATGCTCTTAATTGTTTTTAAAATGTCCTAAAATCATAGAAAAATTCTGTAAAAAATGTGATCAAAACCAGTTCGGATGAACAACTCAACATGTTATTGGATACGTTACTGATGTAATCGAGGCTTCTTCTATTCGTTCAAGTAAACTCAAACTTCAATTCGTTCAAGTAAAAAATTTACACTTTTGGTTTGGACTTTTCTGTGCCAGAAAATCTTTCTTTAGTTATCCCGAAATTGGCTGAACTGCCAATGGCGCTGTCAGGCGTCGCAGGAACCTTAGATTACATGATTGATATTACAACTACTGTGCGAAGACATCGAATAGGCTACCAGGTATAAATGTACTCAGGAATTCTGTGGAGAACATTTGTCGCATCTCATAAACATTATTTGAAGCATTAAAATGATATTCAAATCTACGAAATCAGCGAAAAATGCATTAAAATTACGAAAAAAAGACTTATTAGTCGAAATCAAAGAAAAATGAAAAAAAAAACTACGTATAAAAATGGATAATTTCCTTTTGTTAGAACATAAAATGAATTTCTATACTAAATGGCATTTTTTCGTACTAAAAGGCATTTTTCTAAAGTGAAAAGAAAAAAAGAACAGTTCATTAAAATCCGCCCCCTAGTTATCACCCACAACTGCTCTTTCAGCAAAACCGACTGAGACGCGGCTCATCCCGGACAGCCAAGAACATAACGACTCCGGCCGCGGAAGCCTACGAATCTGCTCTTGCAACCAATAAAAATATTGCCGGTGATATCGGCTTGTCTTCTACAGCCATCACTATCACCTCGTTACCACTGTAACCGTCGGAGCATCTCAAAATAATGTTTCTGCTAATAAAAGATTCAATCGTCGTCGTCGTTACAATCGCCCGGTAACCGCTATCACCACCACCGCTATCACAATCGCTATCATCATCGTCACAACTACTGCTGCTGTTTTCATCATATCATGCCACCATTGCCATCGCTGTCACCTAAACAGTCGCCGCCGCGATGACAACAACAGTTGCGAATATATTCGAATCAACCGTTGTCGTGGCCCTTACTTCCACCCTGTTATCCACATAACCGCTATCGCCACCGTTGTAATCATATATCAACTTACGCGATTATCATCACTTTTATCTCGCTATCACTGTCGCAGCCCGCGCCACCGTAATCATCATCTCAATCGCCTCACAACTGTTCGAATTCTTATCACAACAAACCAGCCATAATTACATGATAACCACCGTAATCGCTGCCATCACCCTCACTGTGGCCTCGCAATTACCTACGCTGGCTCTATCTTTGTCACAATCGCCATCACTATATCCCCCGCTGGCTCCATAACTGTTTCTGCCATTACAACCGCCGGTATCGCAATCTACATCCCATTGACGCCACTATCAATTCAAACAACTTCTATGTGAAAGCCGCCGCTGTTACCATAAGTGACACTACCACATCCGCCGATGGTATCATCGCGTTTCCATCGTGATCACCGACTCCATCACCAGAACGGTCGCCGCTTCTACAGCAACAACCAGACACCGCATTTTTTCCTCCCCAAGCATAGAATCCTTTTCAAGTATTTTCTCTTCGTAAATTGATTATCTGAGTGCCTCAGGTTTAAAAGAGATCTCCTTGTGTTTACGATACCTGTACACTACTCAATGGTTCCCAACTACTCAACAATTCAAACGATTTAATGACGACCCGGCTTAAATTATCTCAATCAACATCTCTGTATCTAACAACAGCAAATCCATTTTCGTTTGCATGCCTCACAAATCAATGAGCTGAAAACCTTCCATTGAGTCTGCAGACTTTTCGAGAGTAATCAACCTCTGCGGAACGCGAATTGTGATTACTTCATTGTATTTTATTTTAACATCAAAAGTTGGCAATCGCAAAGGACCTTCTCTCAAACGGGAGCCGGCGCGCGCCCGTCGGGTCGTCGAACAGAGGACCGCCTTGAAGCCGTGGGTCGTTGGCGGTTCATTTAGCGGAGGAGCGGGGCTGACCGGAGCGCAGCTGCGGGAAGCAAGATGGGTGGAGTAGGATGGGGTGGAATGGGAAGGGAGGGGTGAGGATGGGGGAGCGGGATGGGAGCGCGATGAGATGATGCGGGACGAGGTGGGGCAGGGTTGAAAGCCTGAGGTGAGATGAGTGGAGCAAAGCGGCGCGTGGCAGCGAAGAGCGGGGTGTGGCGGTGCGATGGGGCTGGTTGGGTGGGGTGAGATGGGGTGGGTTGGAGAAGGATAGGGTTGAGTGGGGTGGAATGGAATGGAGTAAGGCGACTGCAGAGATGAAACGCGTCTACCTAGCGAGATGCGGGGCAGGCTGGAGCAGCGCCGGTCGAGACGAAACGAGACAGTACGGAGCAAGGCATGGCGGAGCGGGGCGGGGCGGAGCGGGGCGGGGAAGGGCAAGGGCGCTGAGAGGGGAGGCGATTGCGTTGGCGTCGCGAGCGTCTGCTGTTTTATGGGGCGGAACCGCGGCCAGCGCTCCCTGGCGCCGGCTGCTCACAAACGGCGCCTCAGAGCGGCTGCCCACTGACCCGCGCGGCTGCCCTCTGGGGCACGCCAAACGGCGCGCGCGCCTGCCAACAAAGGGCTGCCGGTGACGACCTGCTCGTTTGATCTCGCCACGGCGATACGTTACGTTGGGGGTCAATGCAAATATGTGCTCGATTCGCAAGGTAATGGCGACAGCGTACGTGACAACTGTTTATACCTGCATCTTTTGTCACTATTTTCGCATTTTCCCTACTGTTAAATTTATTTGTATTTCCACTAATATAATTAGATACAGCTCATTATTCGCCGTTGTCTCCTGCAATTAATTCTAATTAGGTCTGTACTACTGAAGTTGTGTTTCTGCACATTACGCTCAAAATTCTTCAAGTGTTTGCTACTAGCCCACTAAAAAGCACAATTGTAGACGTCTAAAAGATTATGTGGGAAGTCTTCAAATTGAAAAGAAGTCCATCAGAAATGTTTAATTTTCTTAACTTTGCTAATAAAATAAAACAATTGTATATTACAGAGTACGCAGTCGCTTCATGTACGGCCATATTGAGAGTGCTTAATGGCAATTTTCTTTGTCACATCGATCACGTATTGCGTAAAATAACTGAGAAAATAATTATTCGCGTGTCTTTCAGAAACGCGATTCGTAGTTTATTTAGAAATTAAAAAAAATAGTTGCCCATTTTTGGATTACTCAAAATTGATGCTTTATAATGATTAAATAATTGCTTGATTATGATAAAAATGCTTCATTCATTCAGTATTCCAAAATACTACAAAACATAATTAAGTTTTATACCCTGAATGCAATTAATACGTCGAAAATCGAACATAAAAATTCAAAAAATGTTAATGAACAAAATTAAAACTTCAATATTTTTTATATCAAAAGTGATCAGCCTTTGCACTAAGTAGAATGGTTTCCTTGGTCCACAGGGACATCCAATACGTGGGGTAGCGTGCCTTCGAATCGATCGCGAGGCGTAGACCTCCATCAGCAGATAGGCACCGCGGCCCACTCGGTCAAGAGAGCATGGTCGCAAGAGAGAGCGGGGAGTCCCACAAGGCTCTCTCCGCGGCAAAAACGGCGACGCGCGCGATTCAGAGGGAATTGGGCTCATTAGTCTTCGGCGACCCGCGGCCTCCGATGGCTGCTCGTGTCTCGGTGTAAATGAGGAACGCGATCATGAGCGGATGGCGTATTTTTTTCCCGTTTTTGAGAGTTGTGTGACCGCTTCTTAGTGTTTAAACTTTCTCATTCAGTTTTCATGTCATCGCCAGTGCGAAGGTCTCTTTCTTGAGATTTCTTTTAATTACACTGAAAAATATGAATTGTATTTTACATCTCTGTAGTTATTTTAGATGTCAGCTGACTGTAAATTAAAACGGCACATAGTCAATAATAAGTTTTATTTGAAAGTCTCATTACTACTGGTACTCATTTCGTACAACATCTATAAGTATGCAAGTGATTGTTTTTATATTTGACGTACTGTTTCATGGCATGAAACATATTTACAGAAAATTAGATATCGTTAGAAAAAATTTCAAATTAGTATTTGTCTGACGAATTTCAAACAGCAACAGGGTACTTTTTAAGTATCAAGGACATTCAAATTATTGACATACCTGAAGACAGTTTTTATACAAGTGAAGCAACAAATTGCATTTTATTGTTTCGTTATCTCTAAAAAATCAAATCATTAGATTAATAACTTATGCAATTTTGCTTCAGATTTAATCCAATTACATTTCTTCTCTTAACAGAAAAGTACAAATGTATATGAAAAGTGAAAATATACACGGAAAAATTATTTCCGCTTAAATAACTACTAATAGTAATTGTTTTACTGTTCAACTGATTACTAACACAATCGTAAAAACATATATAAAAAATTGACTAACAATTTCTCCACTTAAACACACTGCTAAAGCAGTTATGGAGTTTGAAAGCTCCCAATTTTCAAAATAAATTGGGTACGCAGATCGTTAACCTGTTATCCCGACTATAAACACTTTACAAAGCTTTTTTTTCAAAATACTAATGCATACACAACAAGTAGTATTATGATATAATATTAAAAGCAACGTACGGTGTACACGAACATGTCATCAGTAGTAATAAAACTATATAACCCATATCAAACCCGGTAATGTAGCGTTTGAATAATTATCATAAAAGACGATATCTGATCAACCTCCCGGGTGTCCCTTCTGAAGCGCGGCTTTCAGTCGTTGGAGATATGATTTATGACCCAGTCGTAAGTGCACACATATGCTTCTCCGGACGATAGCAAATTAATTATGTTGCCCCGGAACGCGATCACAAAAACTAAACGAGTCGGAGACGATGGTATCTTCAGAACGAGCACTGGAGTTAGAACGAACCCCAAGAGGCAGTATAGTTCTGTGGTTACTGTTCATCGTTAAAACAAACGGCGGCCTTTGAACGCCAGGGACAATTTAAGACAAGATGACCATAATCTTTACAGGCGGCATTAAAAAGTAAACACTTCACCCTTTCATCTCATTACAATCTCCAAGATCTTGTGTCCATCGCTGACGTGAATTCTCTATTCACGTTCCGAAGGGCAAACATAAAGAGTTCGGTTTTCTACTTTTTGGGCGATCTAAAAAACAAATTTCTTCCGGCGCTTGCGCAAAAAAATCATCTGCGAAAGCTGATTTCTTACAGGGCGCTTCTTCAAAGAGGTTCCGAACTTTCAGAAGCTCGTCTTCACCCTTGGAGGTCGGGGAAATTGGCGTCTTTTATTCTGGGGCCTAAGTGAAATTTATCGATCAGGGGGTACGGATGCCGTCCCTCCAGTTGCCATGGAAACGCGACGAGGTTGGGCGAGCGCAATAATGAAATCGCCGTAGAGCAAACTCGCGCCGGTGGGCTGAAGCGGACATAAAATCACGCGGGTGAGGAAGGGGAGGGGGAGGACAAGTGAAAGGAGACAGTGTGGTTGACGGCAGAGGCGAGAGCGGCGGCGAAAGGTGTGACGGTGGTCTCAGAGGTTAGGAAGAAACTGTGCATGCAGGTGAAGAGGCAGATTGCGTGTCTGAGACGGCCTATAAACGACGGTATCGGATATTGACGTAGGTATTGGAATGACATTGTGGGCTTGTATAAATAGATAGGGTTCCTGTCAAAGTTACGAACGTTTTTACTGTTACTATTATTGATCTGTTGAAAATAAGGCATAGCACGAGAAAATTGAGAATCGACTGGCCAATTTTTAAATCATCCAAAGGTTCTCAGAAATTTAATAATAATAATAATAATAATAATAATAATAATAATAATAATAATATATTTACATTTAACTTGTGTTCTGACAAAAAAACAACAGTTTATCAATAGTTTCTAATACGTCTTGAATCTGTATTTCGATGTATTGTGTAGTCTAATATTGTTGAGAAAATTAATAAAGGATTGTAATAATAATAATAATAACAACTAGGAGAAGAATTGTGGCATGATATGGAAGTAAAATGGGTAGTCGATAAATACTCTAGAAATCATACATACATTTAAGGGACAACGCATGAGTGACACATGAGTGATGCGGTATATGAGGCTAATGGAGTAATTCAATCATAATGGAGGTGAATCGTAACGGCTGTGAGACCGAAATAAATAGGGAGAATAGAAGATGGACAATGAACTTTAGGCAGATAATAGTAAGTAAAATTGAAGATTGAAGGCTAGTTAAAGGAAGTTGCAGTTTGGAATTTAGAAGCCGAATACGGAGATTGGAAGGTTCATTAGTTAGAATTAAAATGTTTGTATTGTTACTTGTATTAGAGTTTACTTGAATTTAAGTTAATGGCATATTTTCCATTTTACTTCTCAAAAGCGATTGGAGAATTTTGGTAGGAGTATCGTAAAATGGCAAGATGGGCTTTTGAGGCAAACACATGACCTGCATTGTGTGGAATGCAAAGAACAACTTTGCATCAACTTTTTGGACAATTTTTGGACAACTTTCGATCTGAGACTAGAAATGAAAGTATCTTCAGAACATAGTTTTGTTTATATTTCTATAATGTCACATTCTCTTGACTCGCATTTGCTAGTGAGGTATAGAGTTGCCCACCAACATGCTTTTCCATCATCATTAGTTCAAATTAATACATCAGAATTGAAATTTACCTTATTTTCCGTGGCGAGGCTCAGGCCATCAGGTGTCCTCTTCTGCCTGACCACGCAAATTTCACTGCCCTCCTTTCGCCATCTAGCAGCAAAAGAAGGTATCACTCGAGCGACGAAACATGCTATTAGAATTTAGCTCAGAGGCTTCTTTTGGGCTTCAGTGTCTTTTACATCCAGTAAATCTACAATATGGCAGCCAGCTTTACTCCCCCTCCGAATGAAGGCTTACGAAGGATTTTTTTCACTTAAAATTCATTTCTCGATATAATTCAATCGTAGCGGTGGAGTTTGCGCGTGCGGAGATCCACGAAAGTGGATTCACATTGTATACAATACAGTGATTTAGGCTTTATAAAAACTGCTTATAATTCTAAAGAGAGAACGCACGTTTAGGTGCGAACCGAACACCTTGATGGGAAATTGCCACGCACGTGATGAGCTATTGCAACGTGATGGTTCCTTGATTGACTGATTGGTGTTCCGGAGGGCATCAACTGCTGTGTTTACTACTCCCGTTCTTGCCGTGCTTGTTGAGTGTGGGGGGTTCTTCTCCTTTGGAAGGTGAGATCCAGCGCAGACCTACACGTCAGCTTGCGAGGTTCCTTTCTCCTTATCTATCCCCCCAGTGGGGTCTGGACCGGCATGGCCAAGCTCTAAGCGCTCGACTGGTCTCTCGACATATGAGATAGTGTACTTCTTGTAAGTGTAAGTATATGTTTACGGAGAAGAGAGATGACAGGACAAGGAAAAGGAAAGATAGCGCGCGGTCCGTGGCCCATTTTTTAAGGTATTGCTCGATACAATTCAGGGATGCCTAATTTTCCGTGGCGAGGCTCAGGCGATGCTCTTCCGCCTGACTACACAAATTCCGCTACGCTCTCTTCACCCTCTGGCAGAGAAATGAGATATCACTCGAGCTTTGAAATAGGCGATTTAAATTTGGGCTTTAGGATATTTTACATGCAGTAAATCTGCAACATGGGACAGCCGGCTTTACTTCCCCTCAGAATGCGTAAGTAGGATTTTTTAAACTGCTCCAGCATTCGTCTGGTATTGATCGGAGAAATCACAGAAAACTACTGATCAGAGCAATGGACAGCTAGAATTCTCATCCAGGCAGAGGCTGTGTGGAAGAGGCGAAGATGAGTGGTGAAGATGAAGGTGGAGGTGGAGGCGGAAGAACCGGTGGCGCGTGGGGCGAGGCGGTGGTCGAACAAGGGCGCGCCGACATCAAAGCAAATCATATTACTGACCCAACGCCGCGCGCCGCCGTGGGGCAGGGGATGATCGGCCGAACGAGCGAGGCGCTCCCGGGGGCATCCGATTACTACCTGCGCGCAGCCGGCGGCGGCGGAGGGGCGCAGCGGAGGAGGAGATGGCGACGGCGAGAGGCTGCCATGCGGGTGGGAAAGGAGGGAAGGGAAAAAGTAAGGAAGAAGAAAGAAGTGAAGAGACGAGAAAAGAAGAAGAGAGGGTGAAAGTGGACAAGATTTAGTTTGGGAAGTAGGAAGTTTGATGGATTGGATGGAGAGGTGAAAGGAACTCAGGTGTACAGGGATATGCTACGTGAAAGGAACTCATTTTAACAGAGATATGCAGAAAAAAAACATCAGAAAAATAATTACCAGAGTTACGTCATATTTTTTCAACGAGCGTTTAATACTATATTTTTAGTCGCTATTTTAAGATATGATAACTTAAAAAATAAAGTATGTTCTTGGCAAGACGAGATCAAAGAATTTAACAAGTGACATTTGTTTCATGTTAAGAAATACTACCGTAAAAAGTTACAAAATGTCAATGAACATAGTGAATTTTCAAATTGAGTTGTTTTAAACTGAGGCTCAACTGAGGTGTTAAAATATAATATTCAAATAATATTTCAGGACGAAAGAGTTCCCATTTTTCATTATTAACATGTTTATATTTTAAATCATTAGCAGATAATGTTTCATTATAGAGTACTTCTTGAAAACGCAACTCTTTCTACGCTCATAAAATATTAACACGTACACATCGGAAGTGAAAAACAAAATTGTGTAAGTTCACGAGGAAAGGTCGTCGTGACAAAACATTAACTTGTTTTTCAAGTAATTAAGGAAAAATGTGTAAAATCAAATCTTTTAGAGAAAATGGCTTATTTTGTTTGCTGTTTTAAAATGACACGTGTTGCCCCTGAGCGGGGACTGAAGTAAATAACCCCTTTGATTCAATAACACAAATGAGGCAAAATTTAGCGAAGATGGACTTGTGACCTTTAATTCTGAACCTCCACAATTTTATCGTGCATCATTCGGAAAGGGCAACTGAGAGAACCATTACAGAGAATAATTCCAATGCTTCTATAAATATTGAAAATACCACGATTTTCCGTCAGTTCTTCACAACTTTCTCTTTTTGGTCGTTCTGAGGGTTTTGGATGTATTTAGAATGAACGCAAATGGAAGGAATGCAGCGCCATTTCCATTCGCGGGAGGGGCGGCCCCTCCGTTCTGCTGTGGACTTGTAACGTACGCAAGTGCCGTGTGGCGTAGGCGCGAAGGCGAGGGGAAGGGAGCCCATGAGAAACGCAACGCCGCGCGCACGGAACGGAGTGCGGGGGAGGGAGAAGGGCGGAACTCCCGTGGGGCGGGGAGTGCAATTGGAGAGCGTGCGTGAGAGCGGGCAGGAAATGCAGGGAGCGGCGCGCACTTCCCTTCGGCTTTTAAAAAATAAAAATCTTTTTGTTTCTGCAAATGTCATTTTCGGATCGATTGATCTTCAATAAAATCCCCCTTCTTGGTTGTTACCCTGTACGCGCAGCTTTACAGTACAAGGAAGGTTTGTGAGATTACGAAGGGGAAAATCTTTAAAACTAGAAGTAGTTACACTTGTAAAAAAATATCACCACAATGAGGAAGGAAAGATTTTAAATGAACTTGTCAGTAATGGAGACGGGAGGAGGCAACAACGTGGAGGCAGGGTGAAGTGTGGAGGCGGGAATACATAGAAGGGTAGTAGCAGGCTTGTCATTGAGCTAGAGTTCTTGCGGGGAGAGTTTAGAATCAGATAGGGGTGGGAAAAGGGAGACGAGGAAGGGAGCGAGGCAGTGGAGAAGAGGAATAAGATTGAAATAGAATTGCGGAAAAGGGGTGCAAAGCGAGAAGGTGGCATAGAGAAGGGAAGCATGGAATCAGAGGACGAGAAAAGATGCGGAAATGTGAGTTGGGGGAACTCGGAAGGGGAAGCACTGTGTTGAGGCTGGCAGGGTAGAGACGTTCAGTCCTAATTGATCGATTGACTAATTGATTGATCGATTGATTGATTGGTTTATTGATTGATTTATTGATGTTTCTGGACACGTCAACTGCTATGACCAGCCCCGTTGGGTACGGGGCACCGCCATGGCCACGATAAGTTCTATGCTCCCGACATGTGTGGTGGTGTAAGAAAGAGGAGAGGATATACAAGGAGGAAAAAAAGATCGCGCGCGGTGTGGGACCGTTTGTTAGAGTACTGTTCTGGCATTCGCCTCATATTGATCGAAGCAATCACCGATCAGGGCAGCCAGTCGCTAGAATTCCAGAAAACGTCTGAATTCCGCTATTCAGCTACTGTCAAAAATCTGCCACCGTCGGGACTCGAACTCTTAACACCTTTCGGTCAGAGTTGCAACAGAGTCAGTGAGATTCATTCAAGAGCTGAATATTGTATGCGAGACGAAGATCACAAGGGTGGTGAGCTCAAAGCTCGGCAGACTGCACATCCGTGGAACGTCGGAACACCTGGGGATGTAGTAGCAGAGAGACAGCTCGCGGGCGCACAGGTGCTCTCGCTATGCATGAAATGCGACGTGTGCGTCAGTAGTTACAGCCAGAAACTCAGCTTAAGAGGATGACAGATCGTTAAACCGGATGAGGTGGCTCAGGGCATCAACTGATGACATTGCTGGACCTCTGGCCGAGAGGTCCTACGCTTCCAGTACGGACAGAGGTAGGATCTACTTTGCTTATCAGGGCAAAAGGGATTACTCAAACACCTAACTAAATTAATATACTCAAGTTTAAAAGACACACTTAATGAATTGTCGATTTACAATTATTATGAGAGATATTATCTTGGACGAGAGAACAATCGTTTTTCGCGATCCCGCTGATGATTCAGCTGGCAGACAGTCTCGTTTGGTTTTTATATATTCTGAACCATCAATAATAGAATGTGATGACGATGAGGGAAATGAGTGCCCTCTCATTTAAAAATCTTACCTGGAAAATAGGAAGACTGGTTCAGTTGTGCCAATGGCACAAAAAGGTGCAAGGATGCAATGCGCCTCTTGTATACATGCCATTTTTAACCCAAGCGTCCTGGAATGTACTGATAACCTACCGTATAATACTAGAGTAAATAGCAACTGAAGGGGTGAGGGAACAGATTACATAGATTTTATCCGTTTAAAAAATGACGGTAGGAAGATATAGATGTACTCAGAGGATGACGCGAAGATGAAAGAAGCGTAAAGCGATTTTGCGGAATTGTGGAGTGGAAGTAGAAACATCAATAACAACAGAGTAGAAAGCAACGAAGAACGAAAAATAATAGAAAGAAGTTACATTATTGTTAAGATACGTTCACACCCAAGTGTACCAAAGGCAAACTATCCGTGGTTCACAAAGATATTCTCGGCGGGATGTTGCAATGAGTTGATGACGGGCTGGAGGAGATGGGAGCAATGGCGTCATTGGTGCGCAAAATTCGGGGTCGGGCGACGCGCTATCCGGGGACAGCAGGTATTGCGATGCGGATCTTCCATCACGTAGCCTCGGCCGCTCAGGCGATTGAAGACCACGAAATTCATCCGCAAAGAGCCCAAACGGCCGTGAAACGCAATTTGCTGGCAGTCCAAGCGTGTTGTTTATAGCGCTTCCCTTCTCTGCCGCTTCCGCAGGCTTTCCCTCTTGCTAGCTCTTTTCCGGTCTCCATTCACCATTCCTTAGATGTTCGCTCGTACGTACAATTCCACGTATCTGCCTCTTCCGCATTTAGGCTAGAGGTATTATTTACTTCAAAGCTTTCTTTTGTAACATTCTCCTTTGCTGGGAAAGTAAAATAAATCCAACAATGATGCAACATTCCATTTTCCTTTTCCAAAATTGTTTGAAATTATGTGTTTTACTGAAAGAAACGTTATTTGAATTTCTAGATAGTAAATAAGACCCATGAGCCGGTAATTTACATAGGGCTCTGGAAGTGGGGAAACAAATTCCAAAAGGCTGTATAAAAAAGAGTCTTAACCTCCTAAAACCACACATTATGCAAGGTATTAAAAAAATATTTTAATTTCAGAAATGTGATGCACAGTAAATTATTTCCATTTTGGATTCTTTTTGGAATTCAATATTTGGATAAAATATTTGGAATATAATATTTGGATGGTACCTGAATGTGGAAGTAGAAAGATCGGTACTCATTACAATATGCTTTACAAAACGGAAATTTCGAAAATTTGATTTTTCTTGCCATTCCATTTCCTACATCTCACAAATTGTTAAATTTCCTGTCTGAAGTTTTTCGAACGTTACTGGAACGATGGGGGCCTCGCCCCACCCCTAGAAGTCCGTCTAGCAGCCAGCGGAAGACGTGGGGGAATCTCCGGAATCGAATTAAAGCCCCCGGTCCCTTTTCCGGTGGGGGACCGGAAGCGAATATGATGGGGGATGACGTGGGTCGAGAATTATATTGTAGGGCCTCTTCCGCGGTTGCAGCAGCTGCAGCCTCTGGAGGCGGCAAAGAGAGGCTGTAGGAGCGGTAAGGGAAAGACTGAGACTGAAGGAGAAAGCTTAGCCTCTTATGAACATAGTGAAGAGAGCTATTCTGTCAGGGCTGCAATGACAGAATTCATAATCATTTATACCCAAAAGCAGAGACCGATTGTATTGAAATGGGATAAGGATTTATTTCAAGTAACTGTGAATGCTACAGAAGCCGTAGATCAAATTACATAAGAACCTTGCTAAGTAGAACCTCTACAACACACAAAATTTCACAATTGAGCATTTTGAGGCAATTCAAACGAAAGATATTACCAGATTCTTCAAAATTTTACATGATATAATAATTCTAAAATTTAAAAGAAACAAAACTTCTGTAACCGAAAAATACATTGAAAGTGTGGATGTAAGACATTCCCATCGACAAACTTTATATTGCAAGGCCACTGAAAAAATGTGCAGCCCGCTGACATGAGACGATATTTCAACTTACCCAATTCTATACAATCATTTTCGTAATCCATCACAGAATAACTTGCTATGCTACCTCTCGAAACTCAAATCTTGAAGTGACAAATTTCTTTTATTTAAATATATTATCACATTCTTTAAATCACACAAATAAAGGTAATTGAAAGCATGTAGTCTATAATTCAAGGAAATTTTATTTTATTTCCGGTTACCTGTACGCAAGATTCTCAATTATTGGCTTTTGCAGTTTACTGGTTGTGGAGGTGACAATAAGAAAAGTGGTAGGCGTTAATGAAGATGTAGTGATAATAGAGGGCGTGTCCGTATGACGGCAAATGAAGTGTCGCTACTGGAATAATCATATGCAGCAGTAAAGGTGATATGGGCAATATTATGCATCTTTTATTCATGACCTGACCGAAGTTTAGCGACCATAAAACCAAGTAAAATCTGCTTTTTATTATCAAAACATGTTACGAAAAAATTGTAAAGAAACCAAAGCATATGGAAACTTCCATAGATCTTTATAAATATTTATATTCACCATTTACATGTTTTTATTACTTTAACCTTGTCATTTGAATATCGGGAGTAATAATAATATAATGATATTTTTTTTAAAAGATTGCTTTTATTGTAGCCTACATAAAAGTGAGTGAGATCTATCAGGAAACTATTGTTGACGCAATGGTCAAATCTAATGCTACGCGGGATACTTGGTTATAAAATGTCCGGAAAATTCCTTTAAAATCCAATTGCATTTGAGTTTAAAACAAACAATCCCTATTGTCGTATTTTCTTCAGACGTTTTATTTGCTCTTGCACGTTTCTTTTCACTGAAATACGTAGCACATGTACTATAAGAAAATATGCAGCTTTATGAACGTTGATTGACCGTTTTGAAATAAGAAACTTAAACAATTATTTATAAATATTCATATTTATCATTAATATGTTTTTGTTAGGTATCTTATCCTCGAACTTATTGAAAAAAGCAATACTGGTTTACTAGCTACTATTTTATTTCATTTAAAATAATTTATTAAAAGACAGGCAATTTAACTACAATTTCAGAATGTTCATTGCTAATTAAGTATTATTTTAGTTGTGCATCCTTGTAAAAGTGTAAATTGCATTTGATGATTATATTATTTATGCAATGATAATTTTAATTATTAGTTATTCTGAGAATAGACATTTTTCTCGAATGGAACTGATCTACGATGTACTACATTTAAATCTCAGCGGTTCTAAACGAGGCGTTGAAGATAATTTCTCTGACTTTCGCTCATTGCATAACGTGCTCAAAAACAGTATCAGCATTCAGACCTGGAGACGTGATGTATACAACTGAGCACACTTCGCCTGGTCGACGGGGCTGCATGGTAGGTTGTTTTTCAATAATATTTGCCCCCAACCCCACGGCTGCGGCCCTTAGGAAGCGGTTATTTATTAATATTGGGGAATACAAACGCCCTGGCTCTTCATGGCTTATGCGACAAAAAAGAGCAGAACTTAAATATATCAACTTGAATTAGCATTACCTACGGAAGTAGCTAACGTTTTGAGCGACAACCAAAGACTTACGTACAAAGGATTATCATTTTCTCACACTTATTATATTATGTTTCTTAGTCTTACTGATTTTTTCATCCATTCACACACTCGTACTTGAGTCCTTCTATACTTAAAACACAGTCATACCTACCACTTTTCACTGATCACAATTTACAGTAAACGAGATGCCACGGTGCTGTCTTTGCATGGCAGGTCGTTGCAAAGCGGTACCACAACGCGGCGCACCCATTTACAGCCACATCCAACACATCACATTCATTTTACAATGCTTTTTCATCCTAGACATCGTTTCCCCATTTATACGGGGTCGGCGCTAATGGGGGCGAGTTCATTTTTTAAATTTTCTGCACGCTTCATTTTTATACTGATTAATCGATAATTTTACGGCAAGATGCCTTTCCTGACGAGCTCCGTAAAGTTACAATCGCAAAGTTGTCAAAAAAATTTGAAATTAATTTCCAAATTTGTCGCTTTTTTGTCGCTAATTTGTTACGCAAAACAAAAATTTGTCGCTTTTCATTTGACACTGCTGTAACAAATGCTGCTAACTTGATATCAAGTTAGCATCGCAAAAACAAGAAAACCAAGAAACTACACAGATAAATTAAAAATTAATTACATGGGAATTTGTCGCTTTTTTGTAGCTCAAAACTCACCATAAAACAAATTTTGTTACTCTTCAAACAAAGCCAGAAATGTAATTTCCCAAAAACGCTGTTTTTCAACGCAATGTCAGGAAAACCAAGAAATAACAATAATAAGTAAAAAATATTTGCATGGGAATTCGTCGCTAATTTGTCGCTCGAAACCTACCGTAAAAGAAATTCTTTTACTCTTTAAACAATATGCTAGAAATGGAATTTTTCCCAAACGCGATGCTAAGTTGATATCAACTTACAATCGCAATTTCAAGAAAACCAAGAAATAACAATAATAAGTAAAAAATAGTTACATGAGAATTTGTCGCTTTTTTGTCTCTCGAAACTTACCGTAAAAGAAATTTTGTTACTCTTTAAACAATATGCCAGAAATGGAATTTTTCGCAAAACAAGATCTGATGTGTCGTCAAGAAAGAATCGCAATCTCAAGAAAACCGAGAAATAATCTAAATACACAAAAACTTTTTAAACGGGAATTTGTCGCTAATTTGTCGCTCGAAACCTACCGTAAAAGAAATTTTGTTACTCTTTAAACAATATGCTAGAAATTGAATTTTTCGCTAACGCGGGTCCAGTATGTGGTCAAGTTAGATTCACAATCTCCAGAAAACCGAGAAATAACAATAATATGCAAAAAATAATTACATGGGAATTTGTCGCTAATTTGTCGCTCGAAACCTACCGTAAAAGAAATTATTTTACTCTTTAAACAATATGCTAGAAATGGAATTTTTCCCAAACGCGATGCTAAGTTGATATCAACTTACAATCGCAATTTCAAGAAAACCAAGAAATAACAATAATTAGTAAAAACTAATTACATGAGAATTTGTCGCTTTTTTGTCGCTCGAAACTTACCGTAAAAGAAATTTTGTTACTCTTTAAACAATATGCCAGAAATGGAATTTTTCGCAAAACGGGATCTGATGTGTCGTCAAGTAAGAATCGCAATCTCAAGAAAACCGAGAAATAATCTAAATACACCAAAACGTTTTACATCGGAATTTGTTGCTAATTTGTCGCTCGAAACCTATCATAAAACAAGTTTTGCTACTCTTTAAACAAAATCGGGAATGTAATTTCCGAAAGCAGCGCTTCTGCACCACAGTGACAGGAAAACCAAAAAATTACTTTAGTAAATAATAAATAACTACATGGTAGTTTGTCGCTTTTTGTCTCAGTCAACTTACCAAAAAATTAATTTTGTTTCTCTTTGGACAATTGCAGAAATGGAATTTTTCGCAAACGCCTTTCTCACGTTACGTCAAGTTAACAAAGGAATCTCAAGAGAACCAAGAAATTTCAGATATAAAGAAAATGTAGGTCCATCAAGCTGGCCCGCCCACTATAGCAGAATCAAACCAAACTAGTACCAGAATTTTTAACTATTTTATTACTAATTTATTACCGCAAACCAGATTTTTTTTACCACTCATCTTCACCTAAAAAACGGGTGGCGGGCCAGATTGACATCAAGCTGGTCCGCCCACCATAGAATCAAACCAAACTAGTGCCATAATTTTTAAACTATTTTATTATTAATGTATTACCGCAAAACTAATTTATGATTTAGGGGAAAAAACAAATTTATCGGGCTAATTTGACTCTTTCGTGAAATTACAAGATTTTGCTCACGGTTCAATAATATTTTGGGGGAAATATTTACCATGATATTTGGCACCTTGCTTAGAACTCTCCGTAAACCAACAATACAACATACATTTTCGTACATCGTAATTTGGCGAGGACGTTATTATTTCGTTTAAGAGGAAAAATAACACTCCAACCATTTCCTTGCATAATTGTGTCGAACCATGGAATACAAAAGTGTTACGAGAAAAAACTTCAGCTGTTTAAACAGTACATACTTTCTCGCCTTTAGTAATGGCTACGTCATACAATTCTACGGAAGTTTCTCTCCTTATTAACATATGTCATCTTTTTTTGTAAAACTAATTACAAGTTATAGAACATTAGGTACTAATAATTTTCACACAAATATCGACACAAATTCGACAATTAATAGTGCATTTTACACAGCTAATTCATGTCCCAACAATGAGACAATTCACAGAAATTCACACATAGATACGTAATGCATACGAGGAGAAAAGTTAAAGAAAAAGTGGTGCTGTTTTTCAGAAAAAAATTCTTTAAAACATTCCAAGTGACCTGTATATTTCAAGCATAATTATGCGAAAACTACTCAAATGCTCAAAAAACCGTATATTACATTTCAAAATCTATCACTAAAGAACATATTTCATTAACTAGCCATATATGTTTTTTAACAATAAAATAGCGGTAATAATAATATTTTTTAAAGTGTATGATCTAAAAGTAAGAAACAAATTTAAATTATTTAGGGGGATAAAAAAATATTTCGGGAAACGAGAGTGAATTCCATAACTTGGCCCCGCAGCCTGCAGATTGGAAAGGAAATGCCTGCACCGTCCACTCTGGAGTGGGATTTTCCCGGCAGAGGCAAACTGTTTACCTGGGGGTGAATTCTATGACCCTCCCCCTAGCCGAAACGGAAGGAGCGGATCAGGCATTAAGTGCCTTCACAGCATTCATTCATACACTAATATTTCTAAGACGCTCCAATGGACCTGTAAAGGATTGCTTCAGAAAAAGAAGACAGGAATATTCAATTGCTCAGCACATTACATAATTTAGAAAGTACAACAAGAAATTCCAAGTATAATTTTAAAAAATCGCTTTACAGAAATGAACTCAAAAGCTAATTGAAGACCATGTTGCACATGAAAACAAAATATCTGCGTTACACATGTCAGATATTTTTATTTTCTCGCATTAATACGTACTTAGTAAAGACAAAATATTGTGATGGGGCAGCGTAAATCGCCGATTTTCCAACCCAAAACTCTTGTGACCGTCGAGACCACGAGTTTAAAGAGAAAGGCACGCGCCTGCGTGTTAGGCGTCGAAAGAAAATTGTATTGACAAGAACAGTGAATTCTTCGTAAATTGTTTAAAAGTGAAATAATCTTGCCAAATGAAGTATACATCAGATAGATTTTATAATACACTTTCCTTGTTTTAGTATCACAACAAATATGCTCCAGAAATGTACACAGTTTTTCTTGCTGTTGTAAATAAATATTAATGAATTAATAATTCCAGATTAATAGAACAAATGTTTGTTGTTGTTATTATTACTATTATTATTAATATTATTCTTCTAATTCACAGACAGACGGACGGACGTATTAAAAAAAAACACTTTTTCGGTATCAGGAAGCTCCAAAACCTGTATTTCCGTTTAGATCTCGAAATTGATATTCCGCAGCATCATTTTCTGTATTCTACGTATAATACCCCGTATACACATACATACGTATTCAAGAAAGTAAAAAAAAAAAGGAATTAAGGACCCGCAACTCGTGAAATCTCACTATACGATATGTTAGAGAAAGTAAATTACTACGTATTGTAATAGGATTTGTCCACTTTTTCCGAATCAGGGACACAAAACGAGATTTTGTGTCGAAAAATTCCCGTTTTTTTGTGGCGGAATTACATAACTTACTTTATATTACGCATTTTAATTTGGATAGTTTACTTGGTAAGTTTTCTTCGTGAAGTACGCACAGAAAATAATACTCCGTAGATGTATTAGATTTCCAATTACAGGATCTCCGTTTCATCATTGTACAAAACGTCTTCTTCTTTTATTAAGGTTAACAACTGTTTTTCTTCATACAATACTTTACCGTCAGGATGATTCAGGAAATGTGGAAATCCAACGTACACAACGTAATGTTTGAAATTAATAAACTTTTATAAATAAGAGTGTTTCTGCAGAAAATTCTACGTTTTCCGGTGCACGATTGCATAACTTTCTCTTCTTACGATGAACTTCGTAAGGAGAACAAAACAAAACCAACGAATGAATCCTCCATCGCATGCCAGAATCTTCGAGATGTATGGAAATTTCAAAGTTTATTTAATGTTTCCAATGGCAGTCTCGATTTGCAATTATTGGACATTTTAGACCAGTAACTAAACATCAACGACCATAAATAATTTTAGTTATACCAAAACCATTGGCAAAGTATCTACGAGTATAATTCCATTTGCAAAGCTTTGGTAATACCTGCCCCAGGCAAAAATAGCCAAGACCCGCCGGATATTTAACCCTCGGGCAGGCTTTGGAAAAACCAGCAAGACTGTTAGAGCCGGACGCTGTAAGGGAGAGGGCGGGCTCGTCACCCTCATGACTAATAAATTAGTAACCCAATAGTTAAAAATTATATTTTGGGGTGCAGATGAATGGTAAGAAAATTAGTTTTGCGGTAATAAATTAGTAATAAAATAGTTAAAAAATTATGGCACTAGTTTGGTTTGATTCTATGGTGGGCGGACCAGCTTGATATCAATCTGGCCCGCCACCCATTTTTTAGCGACAAACTACCATGTAATTATTTATTATTTACTAAAGTAATTTTTTGCTTTTCCTGTCACTGTGGTGCAGAAGCGCTGCTTTCGGAAATTACATTCCCGATTTTGTCTAAAGAGTAGCAAAACTTGTTTTATGATAGGTTTCGAGCGACAAATTAGCGACAAATTCCGATGTAAAACGTTTTTGTGTATTTAGATTATTTCTCGGTTTTCTTGAGATTGCGATTCTTACTTGACGACACATCAGATCCCGTTTTGCGAAAAATTCCATTTCTGGCATATTGTTTAAAGAGTAACAAAATTTCTTTTACGGTAAGTTTCGAGCGACAAAAAAGCGACAAATTCTCATGTAACTATTTTTTACTTATTATTGTTATTTCTTGGTTTTCTTGAAATTGCGATTGTAAGTTGATATCAACTTAGCATCGCGTTTGGGAAAAATTCCATTTCTAGCATATTGTTTAAAGAGTAAAAGAATTTCTTTTACGGTAGGTTTCGAGTGACAAATTAGCGACGAATTCCCATGTAAATATTTTTTACTTATTATTGTTATTTCTTGGTTTTCCTAACATTGCGTTGAAAAACAGCGTTTTTGGGAAATTACATTTCTGGCTTTGTTTGAAGAGTAACAAAATTTGTTTTATGGTAAGTTTTGAGCGACAAAAAAGCGACAAATTCCCATTTAATTAATTTTTAATTTATCTGTGTAGTTTCTTGGTTTTCTTGTTTTTGCGATGCTAACTTGATAGCAAAACCCGAGACCCTCCGCGACAACCAATACATGAGAGACAAGTGTATGTCTCCAAGAGTGGCTTTGCTTGTTTATACATTTTTTTCTTTTAGGAACATGGTATTACGAAATGTATTGAACAAGCCGGCGGATTAACAAATAACACACCCTGTTGCTTGTTTGTTATTTACGAGCCTCAAAACATTACAGAGGCGTATCTACGGTATGGGAAACATGGCACATGCCATGGGCGCCAAACATAAGGGGCGCTGTTTAGAGTATACCCACTAAAACAAATAACAACATCCCTAATTTGAAGTATCGTGGACAGGGGTGCAAATTCTATGATTGCCAGGGGCGCCTGAATACCTAGATACGCCTCTGAAACATTAATAACGAAAACGAAGCAATGACGGTTATTTGCATGACTTTCGCCCCAAAGCATGACTTGGCGACGACAGTGCGACACGCCGTTGTAGGCAGCTGGGCACGTCGCGCGGCGTCGCGGGGCCACAACGGCCGGCGCGGGGCGGGGCGGCGCGGGGCGGCGCGGGGCGGCGCGGGGCGGCGCGGGGCGGCGCGGGGCGGCGCGGGGCGGTGAGGCCGTGGCGGCGGCGCCCCTTTGTAGTCACCTCCGACACCTCCCACGTGACGGCCGGCGACGCGCCGCACAATGCGCGGGTCGGGGGGTGGCTTGGCGGCGCGACGCGGCGCGGCACAGCCCGTGGGACAACGGAAGGAGCCCCATTGACAGTCCCGGGCCGGGCCCTCTGTCCGAAATCCCGCGTTCCGTTGGCGCGGCGCGGCCCGGCGCGGGCGCACACTGGGCCCAAACGGACCGTGAGCTCTCAATTTGGGAAAAATCGGCGGTGCTCATGAACAGTGACGCGTGTCAGAAGTTGACATTTTGCTCGAGAGTGGTTCTAGCTTGAGCGATGCTGTTAACTTTAGTGGACGAAGACAAAGCATTAAACTTCGTACACCTGCTGTTTTGTGAACGATCCTGTGAACGATCTTTTGGACGACTCTGTGAATGATCTTACGAACAAACTTACGAGGTCATTAAAGTTTTTCAAGAACAAATAGACTATTTTAAAACAAATTTCTTATTAAACTAAAAAAAGACTTTGAAATACCCGAATCTTTCCTTATATATCGTACGCAAGCAAAATGTCTATCGCTCGCTTTTTGTTTAAACTATGCTAATGATCCAATCACTTTTAAGGAACATTTAATATCTTGGATGTGCATTAAATAATTTGAATGTTTGAAATTTCAGTTTCTGAAGTGCTTAAGCAAAACTTAAAAACTTCTATTTTGTATTCATTATTTTAATCATTGAACACTGACAACAGTATAATAAATGTACAGCAACTTTGTTGTTACAGACTTATGTGTTTGTCTTCCTCAGGTCAGGTTAGTACGTCCTTCTTGCGGTTTGAGATTTCTGTAACTAATAAACACACGGCAATAACTATTAAATATTGTTGTGGAATGTAAATATTGTGTCGTATGGCTTCATTGTACATGTAGAAAATAAATATTGAGTCGTATGGTTTCATTGTACTGGAACATCAGTAAACTTTCTAACTGACCCTAAGGCAAATTACTTCGGTAAATTGTTATTTATGTATCGCTAACAATTAAAAAGCTTGTAGTCTTGATATTTATCTTCATTTTATTTTTTCTGATACTATTTTTCTAATTTCCGTACACATTTTTATCAGATCGATGAGCGTTTTTTAAATCTTCTTAGACTTCATTATTTTGTTCGGCTACAATCGGAATTCGTCCTAGTGTACGGGAAGGAACGACGGCTGGAGGCGACCGTACGTGTTTTGTCGTTGCCGCCATTGTAGTTGTCGCCTTTACATCCGCTGTCACCTTCGTCTGTGTCCTTCTGGTCAACGTTCGTGCGAAGCTGTGGGCTTATGCTGTAGGAGACCGTTTCTTGAGTCATGACAACCAAACAACTTTCCTCCAATAAGCTACTAAACGTAATTTTCATTAATTTGTATAGAACGACACTAGTTATTGGAACTCAATTTATTTTCTGCAATTTGTAATGCGACTTCAAAATATTTGTTTGAATTCTAATATTAACATGGCGTATTTATTAGTTCTTCTTAGTCTTCTTTCAGTGAGGAACTATCTAGGGACCACTAGCCAATTTCCATTATTCCTTTGTTTAAAGTTAGTTTCAACAACACTTAAAATTAATGAAGCAACACTAACAATCCCTTGTACATCTGTCCATAAATATTAACACAAAACCTGAGATTTGGTAAATGAATCCTGAATGATTAACAGTTCTCATGCGAAGAACATATAATTATTGATATTTGTGATCGGTGACAACATGAAGATGTGTGAAACAGGTGTGAAATATTAGTATTTGCTATGCAATTAACAAAGAAAAGATGAAACTTTGTGTTTCTAATTCTCTGTACGTAAGATGAAAGAAAATGTACTTATCCTCATCCCATATGTTGAATTGCTGAGACAAGTAATGTCAGTCTACGATTCAAAAGTTTCCTTTCTAAGGGGTTTGAAAGAAATCAATTTTTCACTTAGAGGATATTCATTTGTATTCATTGCTTAAACGTTTCACAGCATTAAATTGACATTATTTAAATTATCACAGTGAGCATCAATGCATTTGTTTTGTGAGAAGGCTCAGCTCCCACTGATGCATTTAACTACACAAATAAAAACATAATTCATAAGTAATTACAGTCCCAGGTTTCTGTTGAGCTCTCAAGCTTTTTAATGTCTTAATATTCATGGTAAGCTACAGAGTATACATTAGAGGCGAATGGAATTAGTATACTCACTTATTATCATTTATCACAGTATGAATACAAGTAAATGTAACAAAAAGAAACTGGCAAATACTGTATATATTAATTTTAGTTTATTATTTCTTTTTACCAGAATAAAAATTCGGAGATATTTTCCTAGATCGTAAAGTGAAATAAATATATTTTTTGCACAACGATTTTACTACAATCTACTAATATTTTAACAATATTTGCTCTCCGAAAATATTTTTCGTTTTCCTACAGAAACTATTCTCTAACCATAATTATTACTATTATTATTTACGGATACGCATCTAATTAATGAACGTACCTTTTTCGATTATGCATTGTAGCCTACTTCTACAAATCAGAAGCAGTATAACCTCACTTGTATAGCACATTAGTGTGACCCCCTTTAAAATATTTAATATACCGAAGAATTCTCATATGTATTTCGAAGTAAATTCTTACCGAAATTACTTCAGTATCATAAAAGAAAATGTTACTAATTCAATATTTAACTTGTATTACAACAATATTAAGCTTTAATTACTTATGTGTCGAGGCAATTTCGTTTAATGATCAGCAAAACAAATCTGAATCGTCTCGCAAGTACTTGACAGCAAGTTATCTAAAATCCTCATGAATAATGTTCTCTAAACAAACCCGGAGAGCTGAATTTGAGCAACACGAGCTTGTCAAATCACTAAATGAGTTCGTCTCCATTCAAGTCGTCCTTACGGCGGAGCGTAGTCTGCCCAGGGAATTACAAGTGCACCTCTCACGGGACTACCCTTACCTCGCCGTCGTCGTCCGGGAGAGAGCCAACATTCAATAAAGTTTTACGAGAGGTCGTAGAGAAGGGTGGTGGAAAAGGGAACGAGGCAAGCAACTCCCGTGGCAATGAAACGCACCTCCTGCAGGTGCGAGAAGCAGAGAACTTATATGCACTCTCGCTATAACAGATTTGCAACTCCCGAATGAAGATTTCAAAATAACTCTGAAAGAAAGGTGGAATGTTTTATAGGAAATATGAAACAAATTATGCAAGTTGTCACTTTTGTACACCGGTCATCGAATGTCAATTTTCTCCCGTAATTATATTGGCTCAAAACAACAAATTGCCGTCGTCTGTCAATAGTTTTATTGGACAACATGATTAAAGTTCATTACGCATTTATTAATTTACACATTTTCGTGTTGCAGCGACGTCTGTTATTGTCATGTTACATTGACAGTAGCTGGGATTCCGAGGAAAGAAGAAGAGAAGAAAACGAAGAGACAAACAAAGAGAATGAGAAGAGGAGAAGAGGAGAAGAAGAGACGAAAAAGAGAACAGGAAAAAAAGATAAGGCGGAAAAGAGAAGAAAAAGAAGAGAAGGAGGGGAAAAGAAGAGTAAAGAACTTATGACGAAGCGAAAATTGTGCTCTTTAGACTCACTTAACGAATCATGTATTGTGCGCATTATTATTTCTCGCGAATAAATCCTCTGTACAGCGAGGCCCTGAGAGATACTACGTTAGGTTAAAAATAGTAATAAACCAACAAAAAAATTCAAAAACATTTATTTATCGCGTGCAATGCAAACTTAATACAGCAACATTTAAATGTTGAATGCACAGAACAAGGTGCCTTGGGGCACACCTCTGCGGCGGACGTGTGGCAGTTAGCGCGTGATGTACGGCGGGGCGGCCCATCGCAGCGCGGGGTACGAATTTCCCTCGGCGCGGCGCGGCGCGGCAAGGCGCGACGCGCGCCGCGTGCTTTTATTGTTTTTACGGGGCGGTAGTTACTCGCCACGACGACGGCCCTAGTAGGAGCCGCGCCAGGAGAACCAGAGAACGGCGGAGAGAGGCAGGCGGGTTCGACGGAGCGGAGGAGGCAAGGAACGGGTCCCGACACCCGGTGGCCTTGACCTCTCCACGTCCTTTTTCACAGCGGGAATGGCGGGAGCAGGAGATGGTTGTAGGACTCTTTGATGATAGGAATGACGTGGCCGCAGAATTACATTTTTGGCGAAAATGATGTTTCGACGTAATTGAACTCAATTGTCAGATCTATAACATATTAAACAAAATTCAAGTATTCAAATTAGACTTGTAGTCAACAGTGTGTGAATAAAATGATTTAGAATTTTGTGTACACATTGCCAAAAATTTGAAACTATTCTCTTGCAGAATTTCTTCAGAGGCGGATAGAATCTTGTTCTGAAGCCGTCAGGAGTGATTGTATTTAGGACAGATGCTGCATTGCATCATGAGCATCATTGGCTCCCCTGGCTCGTTGGCAACTTTGTCCTCTATTCACTCCTATTTAAATAAACCAAACTCTTATCAAATTTAGTCTCTTAATTCATATTTTATTTTTCTGAATACTATCTCTTCCCTCCTTTAACAACTACATTTAGTAACTCGCAACGAGAATCCTCACGCCCATTACCATTGCCTCCTCTGCCAGGTGATTCATATCTTTTCTTCACACTTCCATAGACATTTTGACGTTACCATCTACATCGACTTCCCAGTCGCCTTCACATTTGTCTCCACGGTGTACAACATCGCGCCACCTTAATGTTACCACCTGTTTTATTCGAATCGTCTTTATTGCTTCATTCATCATCCCCACCTCAATCATCTACTCTTCCAACAACTCTCGTACCTCTATCACCCACCACTCCATCTCCGCCTCCTCCACCAGCTTCGTTTGCGCCAAATGGTGCACCACCTCCACGGCCATCGCATTCTCGCATTTGCAACGCCTACGTCGGCGTCGCCAGCTTCATCATGTGGCGATCGCCGCGGGCTGCACACGCCAACGATACAAACCGCCCCTGACACCGTCCCCCCCCCTGACCACGGCCCGAGTCCCCCTGCACCGCCTCCGCCCCCGCCTGCCCTCGCCACCCCGCCGCTCCACCACCGCCACCGCCACCTCCATCAAAGCCACCTCGCACTCACACTGCGAGCCGCGCCGCCCCCGCCACATCTTCCCCCGCCCTGATTCCGCGCTCGCCACAGCCCCCCGCCTCTCCACCTTGGCCGCTTTCCTCGCGTCAGGCCCCGCCACAACCTCCGCCACTGCCACCACAGTCCCCGTCACCTGCACCGCCACTGTTGCCGCCATCACCACCATCCCCAAGCCACCGCCACTTCGACCTCCACCACCATCGACACGGCTGTCTGTTCCACCGCCTTCTCCACTATTACCATGGCCACCTCCGACGTCGCTGCCACCTGCACCGCCATCGCCACCTCCACTTCGATCTTTTACCGCCACCGACGTGGCTACTTGTACCACCACCATCGCCTTCCCCACTGTGACAACGTTCACCGCCATCGCCACCTCCCCCTCCATTGCCTTCGCAGCCGCCACCACTGCTGCTGCGGCTTGAGAATTATTGTATTGCACCTGGCGGTGGCATAAATAACGGCGCCGCTTTCGGAGTAGCGTGCGCGAGCGGCTCGCGGGCCGAATTGGAGGTGGGATAACGAGGAGCCGCGCGGGTAGGGCTCCCGGCGCATCGCGCCAGGCTTTTTTTTTTTTCAAGCACTTGTCCAAATAGGAACGAGCTGCGCGTTCTGTAAATATGCCAATGGAATGTTCTATGCAGAATCGGCACAAGAGAAAATATCAGACATATCAGAACATTGCCATATCTTTCTCGGATTTGTCATGGTTATACGAACCCTTGACTACAAACAATCGGTACGGAAAAGCAGTGAAGTTTTTGACTACTCAGCAATGGAATGAATTGTAAACAATTGGTTTGTGAACACGGTGGGTAACAAAATCAAAACAGTAACTGCTAAAAAAACGTACTATTTGTTAGAATGACACCAAAACCGTTATTCTTTCATTAAATTCATTGCTGCAAATGGAACAGAGATGTTTAATATATATTTATAGTTTCATGTAACTTTGTAGTAGGGTGGGTTCACGTTATGAAGAAGTAAAGGCTCGTTTACACGGAGAGAGTTTACTCTCCTAACTCTCCGGAACTGATTAGGAGACACCAGGAGATACGTGTAAACTCTCAGGAAAGTGATCTTCTCTCCGGAGACATGACGTCACAAGAGATTTTCGAAGTCTCCACGAGAGAGCAGTGTAAAGACTCTGGTATCGATGAGAAATCATATCTCCTGGGAGATAAATAGTATTCAAAGAGAGTTGGAAGACTTTTTGCTCTTTTGGTATGTGTCCACGTGCTCGATCAAGCTATTCTGCGTCTGTCGGTGTCTGTTTCCAGTGTGGTCCGTGGATTTCTGTTCATCGGGGGAAATTGTACACTGGGGAATTATAAATAACAAATGACAAAGTCCTTCTGGAGTTGAAAACTTTTTTGTACATAACTTTATCCTCCTTTATATCCTTGATAATAATAGTAATTGTATTATAATGCTTATATCCTTTAATAAATAATAACTCCAAATTACAAATTAATTGTGAAATTTGTTATATATAACTATAATTAGGCCTTCTCTTTCATATGCCAGCCATATAGTTAGTGCCTTATTTTACGTGGCGAGAGTCGGGCCATCAGGCCCGCTCATCCGTCTGACCACGCAAATTTCACTACGCTCCTTTCACCAACTAGCGGAGAAAGAAGGTATTATCTCGGGCGACGAAACAGGCGATTTGAATTTAGCTCAGAGGCGTCATTTAGGTTTGAGGACCTTTTACATGCAAGTAACATGGGACAGTCGGCTTTACTTCTCCTCCGAAGGAAGGCGTAAGAAGGATTTTTTCACCCTTAAAAATCCACGGCTCCGATCGGTTTTGAACCCGCGAACTTCGGTGTAACAGTCCGATACGCTAACCGTTACACCATCGAATCCGCGAACGCTATCGAATCCACCATATATGGTATAATGCTTATACTACCAATACTTATTAAATTATTTCGCAAAATTTTACATGCTCCCTAATTTATATCAAATACACAAATTTACAGATAATTCAAAAATTGATTCTTTCAAATCATTTATACTTAACTTCATAAAAAATTTCTACAACAAATTATCAACTTCACCCATTTTTCAAAACTTTACATCCGGTGAAAACTATTTTCTCGTATCTGATCACGTTTTCGAAAAGATATTTTTAGTGATTCAGAAATTAAAACTTGTTTTATTTTGTCACTGAAAAATTGTAATGCAACTGAACAGGTAGCAATTTTTTTACATTCTCTTCCTGCATTTCTGCCATCAAAGTTTTATAAAAACTCAGCCCTTCTCTTCTAAAAAATCACCCACATTTGTCTCTTTCATTTCCTTCGTTTCTTCAAAATTATTAAATTGGCGCAGGTAGCTGCAACAGTTGTCACCAGTTGTCACTTTCTAACCTCAAACTGCTCGCCGCTGCTCACCAGCCTCTTATTCAACATGGCGGCGCCAAAGAACATCCAGAGACATTTGTATCAAGTGTAAACGGCAAGAAAATACTTTCCGGAGAGGTCTCAGGAAACGACTCTCCCGTGAGTTAGGAGACTCGCGTTTCGGAATATATTTCGAATCGTGTAAAGCATTCTAAGAGAGTTTATGTCTTAACTTCATGAAAGTTAGGAGACTTTGTCTCTTCGTGTAAACGCACCTTGACTCTTGGTGTAAGCAAATATAATTTTTTCAGAGAGCAGATATTTCTTCATTATATCTTTATTTTAAATTACAGATGGGATAGCAATCACCAAAAACTTCGATACATCTGATTTCTGCCGCATGATTATTAATTTTAAATTTTTATAATAAAAAATATTTGAAAGCCGTTTGGAACCATTCCGAAATGCAAACCGAAAATAAGCATTTGGGTATCAAAATCAATAATAATAATAATAATAAATTGACTTTATTGAGTGGCAAGACTCAGACCATAAAGTCCGCTATTCCGTCTGACATCGAAATATATTAATGAATAAAACCCGAAACAGGAATATTTTTAGGAATTGTTTAATGCCTTGCTTTTAGTATTTTGTACTTCACTTAGATTCACGTTGAAAAGAAAAATTGATTTCTTTCTTTTTTTAAGTTTCAAGCGTATATTATTCGAAAAAAATAAATATATATGTGTTTAATTTTCTGGCTTAGTTTTAATTAAGATTTTTTTAAAAATTCTTTTCATTTCTGTAAAACATTTGAAAAGTTAAATACTGTGTGCAATAACACTTGCTAGGACACAGATATTGATCTATAGTGGAATAGGAAATTCATAAGAACTCACGAAATTATTAGATAAAATGTTACGAACGGTGGGAAAGAAAGTAAGAAAATATTAATATCATAATCGATATTTTGGTAATAAAATATCTAAAGAGATTGAAAGTTAATATTTGTTTGTTCATAACATACATGTCGAGATTGCGTAATAAGTAAATATTTGTGTTGAGGTAATTACAACATTCTGAAATCAATTTAAATCATAGAAAATAAAATTTCTCATAACCACAAAATCTTCTATTATGCATGAATTGAACATACGAAACTTAATTTAGGGAATTTAAAGAATAGGTACATAATACATTGGAGCTAGCTCGAACAGACAGTGACCTACGTAAATACTAAAGCCAAAATTCCAGAAAGAAAAACAGTGAAGAACGAACGGAAGACAATTGTTCTTGGTTTTAGCAACTAATATTTTGACTTGTAGAATGGAAAGCTCATGTTCACAAGATAATTAATTATTTATATTTTAGGTTGGTGTTTGCTTGCTTGTAAGTTATTGCTTCTACAGAATACACGTGATTGATGCACGCATATTTACGTGATTGATGAATTATTTATTATTACTCGTATCTCTTATTATTAGAATTGTATGGTACTCGTATTATATTAATAAGCATATAAATTATCGTTACAAAAATTGAGTACATGTACCTATATACATTATAAGAACCATTTGCCACAAGTTTTTCTATTTCAGGAAGTGTTGACAGGAATTTGAGTGTTGCACTCCGCAATTAAGCCTCCATACGTGTGAAAGAAGACACACACAACAGCATACGTCCCGCAGTCACCTGCATCTCTGGACTCTAAGAAGAAAGGACATCTTACAGAGAGAAACAAATGACGAAAACTGTGGTACACAAGAACACTTATTCATTCACATGGACTCTATTCATCCATAAGAACTGATTTTCGTGTGTACTTTGGCGCGGTCAATCGAACGTTAGGAAGGAATCAAAGCAAAGCGAAGCAATGAAGGGACGATGGTAGAGGACTATATCTGCTCATCGCCCGAGTACTGTTAATTCAGTACGCCAAGTGGTGAGTGAGCTGTGTGGAATGGATTTGCTAAACGCAGTTACGGTCGAGATACTTGTCAGGTGTCGATTGCACTCCGAACTCGCTGTCGATTGAGCGTTAAGATGCGGAGTGGAGTCGATCTGTGTCTTTTCTTTGCTGGACGATCATTTGAATTTGAATGAGTTTGAATATTCTTCGATGAATCGGCGAGGAGAAAATAATGAATATTCTGGTTTCATGATTTAGAAATATCCATATCCTATGTAAGCTTCTGTTTAATGTTGTTTTAATTTGACTTAATTTTATATTACATTGAAACATTCGGGGTGGTGAATTGCTTAGGAAATACCAAAATATTAAATAGAGTAAAACCGAGTATTAGAACAACTGTATGTTCTAAAACTCGGTTTGAAAACTAGTTTTTTATGAAATATTATTCACGAAAACATAGAAAACGATTCTAATACTCCTTTGCTTTTATTGCCTGTTATACACAACTGAGGTACTTTGCAATTTAATCAGATTGAAGTCATATGCTGAATATTCATATTAGTAGACAACGTTATTACCAACATCAAAACGTTTCTTGATGTCTTTATTAGAGTTGCATGGAGATATTACTTACGGTATTTTAAAAAGGCGTACTTACATGACTATAGTTCAAAGAATTGGTGGCTTCCGTGTTGCATTTTACATTACTTGCGACTGAACGGAAAGGAAACATGCTATAAATTACTATAGGAACAAAAATTATTGATTTATAGGAGAGCAGAATGACAAAAGTATGTATGACGAATCAAAAATTGCGTGAAGCAAAACCAATGTCTTACACGTTCCTTTCATAGAATATAGTAAGTTGACCCGGGAATTCTGAGTAGAAAACCACAAGAAATTATGATCTTTGAAATGGATGCAGTAGAGTTAACAGGAAGCTTTAACGAGCAAAAACACAAAAGATAAATTACTTTGCAGTTATTTCCAGTCCCAAGAAATCTTCGGAAAAGGCAACAGCCAACATTGGGGAGGCCATTCCAGACAGGCGATTCGGTATTGCACGGCGTCCACTCTCCATTGGTCATGTGCAGTTGTGTGTGTGTATGTGTGTGTGTGTGTATGAGTGTGTATGTGTGTGTGTGTGTGTGTGTGCGTGTGTGTGTGCGTGTGTGTGAAGCGTCTTTGGGCGCGTCAGCAACTTGGAACATTAGACCCGTAAGTGAAGTGTATCCCTGGAGCTGGCGGTGTTCCTCAACTGGATGTAAGATCTGAAACCGAGATACATGTCAGCTAGCGGGGTTTTCTCTCTCGAAGTATCCACCCTGGCAGAACATCGCCCCATCCCAGAAATGCTTTAAGCGGCTGACAAAGCATGTTGTTGCAGGTGTGTGTGAGTGAGAGTTTAAGGGAAGAGAAGGGTGAAGAAGTAAAGATCGCGCGCGGTCCATGGACCTTTTATTAGGGCACTGCCCTGACATTCACCTGACCTTGATAAGGGAAAAGTACCAATCAAAGCAGTCTGCGACTATAATTCTCCTCTAGAGGTTGAATTCTCCCATGCGACGCGCAGTCAAAATATCCACTCTTAATTTGCTTCTCCATCACAAAGCGCCGCTCAGGCTTCCGGACAGCACACACCGGCTAAGGTGGCCCGGAACATCGACGAATGTCACTGCAGTGCCTCTGACCGGGAGGTCCTAGGGTTTGAATCCCATGGCAAGATTGTTGACACTAGCCATACAGCTGCCTGGATAATTCTAGCGGCGGCAGCCATAATTCATCGTTTTCCGTGGATTCTTTGATCAACACCAGACAAATACTGGAGATATAAACGGTATTTCCTTCCTCTTCATCATCCCTTACAAGCACACACTTATACTTGCATGCACTACACTACCACACACCGGGCTTAGATCCAGTGGCGTAGCGTGACTCACACGTTTGGGGATGCTCAACAATAACACACAAAATGTCACTATCAACTACTTCGTCTAACAGGCGAACGCAACACAAGGTAGATACACTGGGACTATACTGCGATTTTTGTAGGAAGAGCTCTCAAGATAACTCAAATCCCATCTTCGCAATGGAATATGTCACGGCATTTTGTATCATTCACAGTCGTTCCGCTAGATTTCGCACGATCGCGACCGTATAAAGCAGTGCTTGCGATCATGCGACTTCTACCGGCAAGACTGAGAAAAGACGCGAAATGCCGTGACATATTCCATCGCGAAGATGGGATTTGAGTTATCTTGAGAGCTCTTCCTACAAAATTCGCAGTATACTTCCACGATCTCGATTGCTTACGACGGTGTAGGCGCTTCCCACAAAATCCTCACAGCAGTCAGGGCTGCCGATGTCTTGAAAGCAAATTATACAATGGCTCAGCTTTAATTCTTATACGCGAATGGCAATAAGACCATTTGTTAATTTATACATTGCAGACTTAAATAATATGTAATCTATTTAAGAGATAATACAATTCCTTGGATATTAATTAAGAAATAGTAGTCAGGCACAATTTCTACAGTTTGTACCCATGACCAAGCGGGGACTCCCGAGTGAGAGAGAGAAAGATAATTTACTGAACGCCTGAAGTGTGCTGCGCTCTCGTGCACAAACGAGCTTCTTTCCGCAGTAGACGCTAGCGTAAAGCAGTCGGGTTTCTCTGGGCCAGGGGTGAAGAGGGGAGAGGGGGACCTCGCCATCTGCGCATGCGTCATTGCTCGTCGCAAACTGGCGGCAGACGCTGAAGTATTTTAGCTTCCAACCAATCAGAGGCCAGCTTCAACAGCCCGCCGAATTCAATCATAGGAAATCAATTTTAAATTAATACAAAACGTGTTTCGCTCAACAGACCACTTCTAAGATTATCAATACAGTATTAAAGGTTCTTATATACGGGGATGCTCAGCATCTCAGCGTCCCCTGACGCTACGCCACTGCTTAGATCACTATGCTGTCCTTGTACATTATTTGTAAATAAATGCACATACGTTATGAAATCCTGTCGGCTTTTGTTCATCACGATGCTACAGTAGCATGTAGAACGTGACTACGTAAGATATCCACTACTTGGTGTTGGGAGAAGTCCTAATCAACTGTTACGTTTCAGAGTAGTATTCATGCTGGGAATTTCTTGTTTTGTTCGGTGAAAATTTTTGGTTACTTCTTTGCAGACGAATTAAGTAGTTTTAAATTTACAATATTAAGAAGGATTAACTTGTCTATTTATCAATGATATGCAGCATGAACAACCCAATGTTGAACATTCTCTTTCGATGGCCAAATGTTCATAAAGTAATTCTTGCAAACAACATAATGAGTATTTATAATGATGATTTACAAGTCGGAGAAAATATTCTGGTGATTAATACAGAAATACTTCAAATGAGGAAAAGATTTATTACGACAGACTTTGCAATTTAAAACGAAATATTTCCATGACTTCTTGAAATCAAACATGAAAAATAGAAGTTCACGTTCATCCAAACTGCAAATCAAGAAATCGTGCATTCAGAGCAAAGTAGTGATTATCCACTTTGTGCTCTCGGTTCTAAACCAATCTTCATATTCATTTCTGAGAGAAATGTTGGTCCTTCACGATTGGTGCTGAATTTCATTACATCCACCAATAGTTACTATAAAGAGAATCTTGTCGTGAAAACCTTTTGTACCAATGCTTATTATCTTCCATAAATGGCATGCTTACATGGAAAGGTATTTGATTATCTTACATTTCATACCTCTTCGCTTACTTCTTTGTGTATCTGGTCTGATATTTTGCGGGAAAGCATTTGCATAACCAAGGAACTAAAATCATTAATCAAGCACAGCACAAAGTGAAAATAAAACTGAGTGGACGAGCAAGAACGGCAGATGTTGGGAATGCAAAACACCAAAATGCCTGACCGTGACGTGGGTGTCACGCACGTCCGTAGCCGCGTTTCCTTGACCACCAAGCCGGTTGGTCGAGTCGGCGGCTAAACCTGTACACCTCGAGGAAGTGCGACACTCCTATAATGGGTTGTCTCTTCGGGTGTCTAGCCCGAGAAAAATGGATCGACGTTTAGCGGAACTTCAGGCGCACAGTGGTGAAGTGTTTCTAAAAAATTACAATAAAATAGCAACAACTATTTAAATACGATGAATTTTTAGGTTAGAAAAGTATGAAAATTGGATTATAATCCCAAAGCTTCAAAATTCTTAAGTACGAGACACGTCAAGAAAGTACTTTGCCCTATATTGTCAACAAAATGAAAACCAATTCCATGGAAATACTGTATTGCAATAGATACAGTACATATTCCACTATTTCTCGATGTCCTTACCATGAGAATTGAGACCTGTTGTATTGTGGAAGCAACATTTTGTATCTTTATGTTGCAGACCTCTGCCACCGGGATAGGTACCAGTGTTTGACAGCCAATTACAGCTCTGATTCACTGTGACACGCATAATGCTGACCGATCAGGAGGTGGAAGTTGGATCCCCACCACAGTGTGGATTGTAATATGGTCGAGCACACAAGGCTCGTCTCACAACAGATCTTCTAAAGCAGTTCCGCTGGGAGATAATGCACCATCCACCCTACAGTCTGGATCTCGCTCCTAACGATCCAGCATTTAAAATAATAAATGAACTTTATCACAATATTTTCCCTTAAGTCCGTGTACTTTATACAGCCAGCAATATAGAAAGTTATTCAAACTTTTCATTTACAAGAACATTATATAATGTGCAGGTAACAACTGTATTTGGTAAACCTGGTCTGAATTTTGCTTTTCTGATCTTTAATGTAGTATAAGAATGATGCGTATTTTAGTATATTTGTATATTATAGATTTTAATTAATTTTAGTTCATTCATTTCTTCTAATCTAATTTGTGAAATTATCCTGAATATATCAATTGGAAGGGAACTACGCAAAATATGTCTGATTCTAAAATTAACCAAAAGAAAATATTATTTCGCATTATTTCCGCTTTGCGCTTGTTCTGAACCACTGTGGAACGGGGCCTCCCAAGTGGTGCCTGCAGCGATTAACTTTTCGCGGCACCGACAAAGGCCATTTGAAACAGACAAATACATTACAGTCACTACAGTCTGAAGTTTCATTAATTTCCCTCAATCTTCCAGGGAATGGTTGCGATTTCGTTGACCTTTGCTTATTTAAAACATTTAATGTAATGCTACACGTTTGAAATACGGCATTTTTTACGTCACATTCTTTCAAGTGTTGCTTCTATTCAGCATGCATCGTGAATCCTCGAGCTTTTAGCTAAGGTTTAATTGTAAGTTACACGAAAATACAGAAATAATGTGAAGCGAGTAATTTCCAGTTTTTGTTCTTTTTTTCTAACAAATAAATGATTTCCTAAAATATGTACTTTTGGTTTGGAGCACCAAACTTTTATAAATGAAAATAGTTTTATGTTGTAAACGTTATTAGTTGTGATAAAAAAGAATTGTACATGTTTGTGAATTATTTAATACACATGTTAATAAAATATTACGTCACATGGCTCCTCCCTTTTCTGTGAGATAACATCAAGAATCGCTTTTTATATGTTTGTATTCTTATTTTGTTACCTGAACGTTACATCGCTCATTGATTGGCAAGTGGTATGAGAATAAATTATACAAATTATAAGTTTTTCAAACACGTAGACGCGTATCAACGCTTTCTAACATAATTCATAACAAAATCCACAACATATCGACAAAAGAAATTTTTCTCAATGCAACTTCATTTCTAAATCAGATTCAAGACGATGTTTAACGTATTCCTAATCACTTGACAAAAATCTCCTTTTATTCGCAACTCACAAAAAATTTTACTTTATACGTATGATACCCCCCTTGCTCCTGGTAGGCAATATGTTGCCCGTTTTCTTAAGCACGGATACTTCGAACAACTCATTGGATCGTTTTCGGGAGAGATTCTAACTAATGGAAAGTTGAAAATAACTCAACGTAAGATATGTTTCCCTAAATGAAGGTTCTCTCACACACACTATTTCGAAACTCCTTCGATATCCAGCTTCGGAATTATAAAGCAGGGAAGATAAACCTTGAAGTCTACCTCTTAATATTACTTCGTGTTTCGTGTTCTGCATGCGGTGGAAAAAGTACGCATTCGGACAACAGTAAGATTTCAAAGCACCGTCACCCCGCGTTAACCACCTGCCATATATTTTCATCGCTATCATTACGGCACAGCCAATAGACTCACGACATTCCTGCAATTACTATCAGCATATGCACAGCTTGGTAAACAAGCCCAGTTCCGCTCCATATTACGGTATAAATTACGCCGAATGGAATTTCTACTGCAGCAATTTTCATTTTTCTACAAAATTTTCCCCAAAATTGCCTTTGTTTGCGGACTTATTAAGTAATTTATAATTACGTTTCAAAAAAGTAAAAAAGGTAATTTAAATTTTAGTACCAAAATGAAGCGCACAATGAAGTGTTTCAGAACAGTCCAGTTCTGTGGTGAATGTTGTTCTGCATGTAAACGTTTAAAATACTGACATTTTGAATTTACAGCCAAGTGATGACGGATCAAAAAGTGAATTATAATCGTAGAAAATTATTAAAATTGTTTTTTCAGTTCACGAACTTCAAGGCCACAGAACCGATTAGTTTACCTAAACCTTTAATTTGAGATTCATGGACGATCAAATAACTACTGAATCATAAATTGTACAACTGTATAGAAACTGCACTAAACATTTTCATCAAACGATCTGTGAAGTTACCCAATTGCAATTAATTGCCAAATAAAAAATATTTGGGTGTTTGTCTACAGAAATAATTGAAATTGACGTCATCTTACCACAGAGGATTGATACCGGTCAATCCAACATGTCTGTTGCTTAAACCAGAATTCACAACATCGTTTTTTATCTTGTAACGGTACACTACAATGTGTACATTTTTTATCTTCCTACACTTTTATTAATTTACTATCTTTCCTTCGCTAACAATAACCTCACACTCGTGCGCTTGCTCGAGTTACATCAATTGGTATCGATGGATCTATTGCAACCCGCACAAGTAAAAGACGTGCACAAACGACATCAGATAAGAATTTATTCCACTAGTTTTAAGTAATATAAAAGTTTAAGGTTTATACTATAAAAATGGTTAATAATAGCATGTGTTAACCCGTCTGGAGACCACTACAATTTAAACACAAAATCACACTCAACAAACACAAAACTACATATTTAAAGAAAAGGTTGTGAAATTTGGTTGAGTGGAAAGATCAAGTTTCTTTTTAAGCGAAAGTCTTTAGTGTTTTAAATATTTAGAATATGAGATCGGAATTTTTTTGCAGGGTGTCAACCAATGGCGGTGTTCCACTCGTGAATTTTCATTCCAGATTGAACAGTAACACTAACTCGTACTAAAAACACCAACACTTTAAAGCCTACCGCTGGTGCAGGGGTAATTTAACCAGGTGTGCCTCTTGGACGTTTCTTGTAGGGCCTGGAAGTGTCTTTCATATTACCAGTCTCAGTTACAATTGTCCAAACTCTCTGGCCGGAGAAGGAGAGAGATCGTTAGGAAGGAATTTTATTGGAGAGATTTAATTTTGCCAAACATCTGCGAGGGTTTTTCTACATGCCATAAGTGTAACAAAGTACACGGTGGATTTTTCACTCTTCGAAAATCCACCAACCACAGCCGAGATCTTGGTTGAATCCGGGAACTTGGGTTTGGAAGCCAGTGCATTAGCACCCATACCGCCGGGAACAGAACCGATACGTCAGCACTACGACCAGGCAACGAAAATCGCCAACTAAATACCGGACATGCGAATATCGCTTCTCGCCCTTCCGCGGCCCCACGGGAGCGGCTCCCCCTCGCCCACCTCCCCTCCTTCTGCCACGCCGCCCCCGCAATTCCGCAGGCGACCCCGACGCAAGCGCTGAAATATTCCTCGTTCTGTCGCGCTGCCGAGCAGCGTCTTCGCTTTGATCTCGGCGCAAAGACAGCGAAAGCGGGCGCAGGCAGGGACGGGGAACTCAATTTCGGAGTTTAGCTGCGAAGCTCTGGCCGAGGCGACGTGCTAGGGGCGAGTACATGGGAAAGGCCACGTGGGCGGTGTGGGGCGAAGCGGGGTGATCGCTGAAGAGGTGGCGACAGTGGGAACGATTTAAAGAGGGAAGAAAACGAGTAGTTGGGTGCAGTGACCGAGGGAAATGTGGGGAACTGTTTTGATAAGATCGTTTCCTGTGAACGGAAGTGAAGGTGGTAGTGAATAAGGAGAATACTGTAAGTAGAGAACTTACTTGAAAAAGGCAGGAAGAGATAATCAATTACATTGCGATCTGTAAAGTGTTTTGTGTCGAATAAAATGAAATAGACATGTTGAAGTGGGTGGACGCGACGGGTGACTTAAAGAGGCTGTGTGGGCAATCGTTGAAGAGATGGTGGAAGTGACGACGATGTAAAGAAGGAACGAGCAGATACCTATGGTGTCGGAAGGACTCATGGTGGTGGAATGATGATAGCATTCTCAGGTAAGTGTCGATTAAAGAGTTTGTGAAGAATAGGCTGATTTTGGGGATATAAAAGAAAATAAAGTTAAAATAGGCTGCGGAGAGTTCGTGATTTCTATTAGACATTTATGATTGCTCTCTTGCAACATGTACATTTTGGTGTATGACTTGGTTAGAAGTACATATAATTGACGACGTGCTGGGGCGGATGCTTGCTGGGGTGAGACGAAACTGGGAACGAATGAGGATGACAGGTGGCTGGCACTGAGATAAACAAGTTGTTGAAGTGTCGGGATTGAAGGCGACGATATAAACGCGTTTATAACATGTTATTAATTACGTGAAAAGACATAGTAACAGTGAATACTAGTGCGTACAGTAAAGTGAATTGCGATGAAGAGAAACTGATGAGAAACAGGTGAACAGTTGCAAGTGTTGCAATAGTAGAGAGAGTTTGTGATTGCGCTTACGAGTAATGGTGTTTGGGTTCCGAGATTGCTGTTTGTGGCAGGTGGTTTGTTGTGGGAAGCTTGTGGTAGGACGCTTGTCACAGATGGCTGGTGAAAGTCGGGTTGTGATGTTTAGCAGAGGATAACTGGCGCGTTGCGAAAGGCGAATAGTGGGTTAGAGGGTGGTAGGGAGAGATTGTTGATTGGGGTTGGAAGCAAAATGAGAGCGGCTCAGGTGAAGACTGAAAAGTTGGCAGCGGGAGACAAGAGGGACGGACGAGTGGGCGGGCGAACAAGCGAGCGGAGACTGCCTCAGATGAATGCTGAAAAGCGGGTAGAGGGCGACGAGGCGACAGGTGGGCGGACGGATGTGTGGGTGGGCGGGTTTGCTCGCGGACGCCGGGAAGGTTGGGATGGCATGGGTTGGCATCAGGGGGTTAGATATAAAGTTGTGTCAAGTAGCCGCCTTTGGGGCAAATTTTCTGAAGCCAGTTTGAGGGTAGTTCTTCGCTTGTCCGTGCGGTGCGCACGATCGGTTTGGGTCGCGGTGTAAGATATACATCTTAAGATGACATCTTAAACTTTGGCCGTTTGAAAATCCACTTTCGTATCGGTTCACTCTAGACTTCACCAATTCCACCGTGAAACGAAAAAATAACTGATTTGAAATCAGCTGGCCACAGAGCTGTCGAATGGATCACGACCAATCACAACCTTGCCCAAATGAGATCCAAAGATCGCAGTGCTTACATGCGATAACTGCGAGAACTAGCCTCACATAATGTTGAAGAACGTTGATATTCTTTTTGACGATCAAACATATGAATAATAAAAGAAACAAAATCATTCATCCTTGTTTTGTGAGCTTCTGCTTTTCGGCACATTTTGAAAAATTAAGGAAGTCTATGTCGCTACTAGATTGATTAATTATTTCGAGTTTCCAGGCGCATGAACTGTTGTGACCATTCCTCCCATCATTAGAAGATGAGATCCCGATACCAACCTTCACATGTTGACTTATAGGGCATAACCCTCCGCAGGTATCACTACCAACGGGCCATCTTCTCAGGCAAGACAAACTCTAAGTTTCCGACTGTGTGGTGGTTTTCCTACATGTATGGTAGTGTAGTGCGTGTAACTATAAGTGTAAGTGTGTTTAAACAAGTAGTATATAGAGGATAGGAAGAGGAAGGAAAATTCGCGCGCTGTCCTTGGCGCGTTTGTTCGTGCACAGCTCTGGTATTCGCCAAAGAGATGTGACACAGAACTTTCATTTCACCTAGGGAAAGATGAAATTGCTGTTTTAAATCGGCATCTTTCATCACCAGACGTTAATAATTTATGTACCGATTTTAACGTCCCTTGTACACCATAGAATTTGGACTACATTGGCAAAGTGCCAGAAATTGATATGCCTCACATCATTGAGATAATAGCGCCTGTCGGAATGGAATTCATAGATTGCTGGCATGGAAGCTATGAGCTTAACTAAAGAATGGAGGTAACCCACTAAATGAAAGAATGTACAACCAAGGAGTTGCCTTGATCTATGCTTTTTAAATGTGTCACAGACACTTTTTTATTATAACAAAACCTAAATACAATATATAGAGTCTTTAGCAACCCATGACTGGTAGCGCCTGTTCTTGTTTTGGCAATTTGGCAACCGCGTGTCTGCCTCCTTTGAATACTGCCGTGGCTGGCACGTCAGGTAATAGAAGAAGTGAGCTTCGCGTCATAATCTGCAGCAACTTTTCTCTTTCTGTGTTTTCTCCATTCCAGGGCTTCGGCGGGCAGGTATCCGGCTCACACACCAGAATCTTTTCGCGCTGCGCAGGGTGGAGGGGTGGGGCAGGGTGGAGGGCTGGAGGGCTGGGCTGGGCTGGGCTGGGCTGGGCTGGGCTGGGCTGGGCTGGGCTGGGCTGGGCTGGGCTGGGCTGGGCTGGGCTGGGCTGGGCTGGGCTGGGCTGGGCTGGGCTGGGCTGGGCTGGGCTGGGCTGGGCTGGGCTGGGCTGGGCTGGGCTGGGCTGGGCTGGGCTGGGCTGGGCTGGGCTGGGCTGGGCTGGGCTGGGCTGGGCTGGGCTGGGCTGGGCTGGGCTGGGCTGGGCTGGGCTGGGCTGGGCTGGGCTGGGCTGGGCTGGGCTGGGCTGGGCTGGGCTGGGCTGGGCTGGGCTGGGCTGGGCTGGGCTGGGCTGGGCTGGGCTGGGCTGGGCTGGGCTGGGCTGGGCTGGGCTGGGCTGGGCTGGGCTGGGCTGGGCTGGGCTGGGCTGGGCTGGGCTGGGCTGGGCTGGGCTGGGCTGGGCTGGGCTGGGCTGGGCTGGGCTGGGCTGGGCTGGGCTGGGCTGGGCTGGGCTGGGCTGGGCTGGGCTGGGCTGGGCTGGGCTGGGCTGGGCTGGGCTGGGCTGGGCTGGGCTGGGCTGGGCTGGGCTGGGCTGGGCTGGGCTGGGCTGGGCTGGGCTGGGCTGGGCTGGGCTGGGCTGGGCTGGGCTGGGCTGGGCTGGGCTGGGCTGGGCTGGGCTGGGCTGGGCTGGGCTGGGCTGGGCTGGGCTGGGCTGGGCTGGGCTGGGCTGGGCTGGGCTGGGCTGGGCTGGGCTGGGCTGGGCTGGGCTGGGCTGGGCTGGGCTGGGCTGGGCTGGGCTGGGCTGGGCTGGGCTGGGCTGGGCTGGGCTGGGCTGGGCTGGGCTGGGCTGGGCTGGGCTGGGCTGGGCTGGGCTGGGCTGGGCTGGGCTGGGCTGGGCTGGGCTGGGCTGGGCTGGGCTGGGCTGGGCTGGGCTGGGCTGGGCTGGGCTGGGCTGGGCTGGGCTGGGCTGGGCTGGGCTGGGCTGGGCTGGGCTGGGCTGGGCTGGGCTGGGCTGGGCTGGGCTGGGCTGGGGCATGAACCAGCAAACAAAACGTCTCTTCAGGCGATTCTGTCCAGTATGCTTAAGAAACAAAACAGTAACACTCAAGATGGGGAGGGAAGTTATGATTGATTTATCGATTTATTAACAACATAACAATAATTTATATTTAATGAACGCCGGCTCACAGAGAAATCACAAAGATATCTCGTGAAACATCATCGTCAAGCTGTTCATTATTTAATAATAAGTATTTATTATTGAACCTGGAAATTATTTACTTTTATTTTTATTTATTTTATTTTATGTCGCATCAACTACAAAGGTTATTAGCAAGCTGGAAAATAAACAAATAAGGAAATCTTAATAAAATTAATAAATATTAATAAAATAAACCTGAATTTCTAGATTACTAATAATTTATCCTCCTTTCCTTTCTTCTTTTGTTGGCAACTGGCATTTTCGGAAATTTTTATTGAAACATTTCTTGCCTAAGTAAGATTTAGTGCTAAAGTAAACTTCCACAAAAAATACACGTTCGTCAACATTTTCGACGCTTCGTCAACATTTTCGACGCGATTCTTCTTTCCTAAACGTGAGTTCCTACGATTATGAATGAAACGTGAATGAATGACTGCCCAAGCACAGAATAAGTGCTTACTCTTCTTTCAACTAAAATAGCCTTGTTCTCCTACCCCGAAATCTGCGACGGGGGTTGGGTCGTTAAAAGTGAAAGGGAAGCCAAAGGAATTTTATGCGTTGCCAAATTGCCAAAACAAGAGGTTGTGCTCTGACATACGGGTTGCGAGTTGGACTAAAGACCCGGTAAATTGAAAAGGAAGGAACTGAAGAAGATCCATGTCAAATATAAACGTAAACCTCATTCTCTCTCTACGGAGTACAGTCAAGTGAACATTGAACAATGCACATCAAACAACACGTGAAAGTGTCAGAACTCAAGGAAGCGTTCCGAAAGATACTGCGTAACTATTGTGACCTTACTGAACACTTTGCCAACTACGACACTGATATGATCAGCGGTTTCCATGGATTCCCAAATCACATCCAAGTATATGCGGAAACAGCAAAGGGCTACAAAGGGCTACGGGTAACATTTTATTACCATTCTCTTCCCGTCATAATTATCATCATCCAATTACCTCCTGCAATCCGGACTGCGGCGCCATAGAACATATTAAGTGGAACATATTCTCATATGTTCCACCTACCCCACCCCGTCATAGACGGCATACGCCGGGCAGAGAGACCTTGCGGATCCTACAATTGCGTGGGACTAACGCTAGTAAATGGATTAGCGATATACGTTGGAGTATATAAATCACCTCCATAAAGGACCTTCGCGAACCAGTGGCTGCGGCGCATGGCCCAGCGAGCGCGCGGCCACGCGGCGCAGGGCCCGGCTTGGTGCGGCGCCGGCGAGTCGGAAGCCGCCTCATAAGGAAGCGCTCCGATGACTTCCTCCCACGCGCAGGGCTTCTTCCATCGCAGGGGAAGCGCCCCCGCCGCGCAGGGGCAGGGGGAGGGGCGGATGAGGCGCAGAGAGAATAGGAGTCGAGATTGGCAAAGGGGAAACGGTCAGAGAACACAGGAGACGCGGCCCACCGAGGATGAAGGGTGATGGCGGGAGGGGGGGAGGTAGCCGACAGCAGAGGTGAGGATAAGGCTCGGCGTGGGTAAAGACTCAGCAGGTTGAGGGGAGGATAGGAAAGCACATCGGAGGGGAAGATAGAAGGAGAAAAACGACGAGAGGAAAGTAACAAAGGGAAGGGGCGGCGGGCATGGTCGTGAGTCGTGGCTGGGCGGGAGGAAAAGTGGGCGAAGTTGAGGGACGGAGAGATGAGATCGAAAGGTAAACGAAGAAAAGTTGCAAAGAACTGGCATGGAGGGCAGTTAATTTATTTTAGATCGCTGTGAAACTACTTGTGTCAGCGCGAGAATCCGAGATAACGGGAAAAAGGCAAAGGCGGAGGAGAGAATTGAGGAAGAGGTGTGGGTCCGAGGACGAAGCGGAGGGTGGAGGAAGAGTTACAACAGAAGGGCGGGATGGGATGAGGCAGAAAAGTGTGTCAGTGAAGTGGGGAGGAGGGGCGGCGAGGAGGAACAGCGAGAAGAGATGAGGACAGACGGAATAGAGGAAGGAGAGATGGGGAGGAGAAATGGGAGCGAAAAGCGGGAGTAGAAGCGGAGGAGAGAGACATGGGCGGGAAAGTGAACTGGGTAGGAGGGCGTCGGGAGTGTGAAGGTTCGGAGAGTAGGGGGTGAAGAAAGACCGAAAAGTCGCGGGATGGGTCGGGAGGGCTGAAGGGCGAGGTAGAGAATTAGGTAGAAGGGAGTAGGAGGAAGCGGAGGAACTATGCGAAGAGAAGGAACAAGGTGGAAGGCGGAAGAGAGGAGTCCGAAGGAGAGCGGTAGGAGAGACGAGGTAGAAGAATCCTCGAAAAAGCGAAACGAAGAGACGGATGGGAGACCACAGAATATTTTGCGGTTGGATGGGTGTGAGACGATCGGAGCGCTTCGGTGGAACATGCAAATGGATGTGACAATGGGGCTGAGTATGTGGTTGGGTGAGTGAGTAGGGTGTGGCGGTGAGCCCCGCCGTTGCGATTGATAAGATCTGGATTGGGACTGATAGCCCTGTTGCTGACCTGTGTCTAAAAGACAACGGGCGCAGAGGTAGGGGTGGTGGACGGAGGAGGGCCAGGTGTGAGGTGGAAGCGCGGGAGGGTGGGGGAGGGAGGCAGCGCTGGAGGTGCGCGCGCACCGGTGCAGAAACGCATCGCCCTCGCTCAGTGTCTCCGAGGGCGACGACGCCTCGTGACATATGAGAACTGCCACCCCTCGACAACTTCGCAACTTCCTTGTGGGGAGTTGCTGTATCCCTGCACATGTATTTTAGTTCGCTTTTCAAACACGATTTCTTCAGTCAAAACAGATACCATTCTTGGTTAAGTCACGCAAGGGAATGCATCACGCACTTAAGTATTTTATACGTCACATTTAAATTAGACAAAAGCGGCGAATATCCATTTAACTGATTCGCTATGAAGATTGTTTCAACATCTCTTTTACAGAAAATCTAAATATCGAGTCATCGAAAATGAATTTCTTCCTTGTGCATGCGCCCTGCAGCATGATAGTCCTTCCAATGTTTGCAACATATACGTTAGACATGAGTAGAAAGATTTCGTAATTTCACATCACGACTGTTAGTAACTTAAAAAAAGATGAAATTACGAAAAATTGCCTAAGAGATGTAATGTGTGATGAGTCGCAAATGAAATGCTAGAGCAATTTAGTCCTCAGAATTAATAGTATAATAATATAAAACTTACATAAATAAATTCAATTAAAATATAAAAAAGAGAAAATATAATTTTTCTATTTTTTCAGAGCTGTAGATTTTTTTACATATTACGTCATTACAAAACCTGCAATATGAATTTAATTTTATCCAGTAACATTTTTTATTCCAGGAAAGATGTTAACGAACAACTTACGATTTTCATTAAAGACAAACATTTTCTTCTCCGATATATGAACCAAAAGGCGGCAAAATATAATTACCCTTCTACAAAAATAAATTAGTCAGCAAACATACCAGATTAAAAGAAATATTTTGCATAATGTTTTCATGTAACGTATATCACGCATTGGTTTCACAGAGAAAGAATCACTTCGTGAATATGACGCTCATATCAACTCTGAATTTACGGAAATTTCGTTTTCAATATCGATAAAAGCGGAACGGGAGATGCGTTTGAATAGCGTCCGCACTTCCCCCAACAGCGACGCTTCGGAACAAATATGTAAACGACACGATAAAATCTACAAGCGTGTTAAATAAAATAAATAAAATGTCTCTCTTCGTTCGGAAATTTTGCTCGCAGATGTCGATATTCAGATTGCGTTACATCGTTTATATCGCTCACTGAAAGAGTTTGACGAATGTCGATTTGATGACACTGAATGTTTTCAGAGTATAAACATTTCACTACGTTCCTTTTTATCATTTTGCATGTTTCGATTCTCTAAGGATGGTGAGGCTACATATAAATGAGACTGATACAAACTGATACCTTTCGAAACAGAGTGTAAACATATACCTAACCACGCAGAACATACGTGAGTGTCATCATAAATTACGTATTTGCTACCGACCGTTTATCTTCATTAGCATCAAATAAAATAGTTTTCTGGCACGTATTAATGGTTGCGCTCAATGTAGGTGCTTGTAGGATCATTTGTATGAAATCATGGGAACTGAATTATATTTTAAATTACATTGTATTATTATGACGTGGAGCCTTTTAATTTTATTTTAATGCATTGGCACATTTAGCGAAAATATTGTGAACACTTGTAGTACATAATTTACTCGTAACAAAGCATTTAGGCTAATTTAAATGACCTTTAGAATATTCTGGAGATACACAATTGATTTAAAAGGGAATACTTCACTGAAGTCCAACTTCGAATAGCCAGCACCTAAACTAAAATGTTATAGACTCTGTCCTCTGCGTGGGTAAATATAATATTACTAAGTTTTTATTAAGAAAGACAAAAACTTGAACCCTTAATATAATCTCTCAGATTAAACTGTACATAATACCAAATATTATATTTAATTTTACAAAGTTTGCAAGTTTCTGACCACCCGAGCTACACCCAAAATGTAAAACGAAATTCAAGAATCTCTTTTTTTTGGTAAATTTAAATAGCTTCAACAAGAAAGTTTATTGGCGAATCCATAGGTTTAGTTACAATATTAATTCATTAGTGATTAAAACTTTATATGATGATTTTATATTTATAGGTACAATGCTCTTACATTATTACACTCAATAAAGCCACGATCAATAGATACAACAGTGTTTAGGAATATACTGCGATTTCTCTAACTTTGTCCCTCAAGGCAACTCAAATCTCATCTTCGCGATGGAATATGTCACGGCATTTCGCGTCTTTCTCGGTCTTGCCGGTAGAAGTCTCGTGATCGGAAGTATTGCTTTATACGGTCGCGATCGTGCGAAATCTAGCGGAACGACTGAGAAAGATGCGAAATGCCGTGACATATTCCATCGCGAAGACGGGACTTGAGTTGCCTTGAGGGACAAAGAGAAATCGCAGTACAATATTACAAAGATATATTACAGGTATAGGAAATCAAGTGTATGCATGGGCATAAGAACAAAGAACACAACCAATAAGAAATATGTAAAGGTTGAACCAAATCTAAAATGCCTATTTTTACAGGTGCTAATTAACTTGAGTTGGAATAGTTAGTTTGTTAAAATAGAATTTAAATGTTTAGCGTCTAAAAAATTGTGTCTAGTGGAATTATTTCGTATATTCGAGACATTCCGCAGAAAAAATTGCACAGGTTTTAAGAGCAAAAAATTCGTTGATTTCCTTATGGATTTTACTTATTTTACAATAGATCCATTGAATTGACCATCTTTTCTTCATTGCTTTAATAATGTGTTTCAGTTGGTCCTCCAGTTGAGTAAGACTATTTTTGGTCTTCTCTTGTAGATCAATTAGTAATAGGTGGTATGAATTTGCTGATCAGAGTTTTGCTTCTATGAGAATGTATGTGAATGTTCTATGTAATGTGAATGATCATAGGCTCTATATATGCATCAATAGTCTCTTTGCAGAGTAGATTAACGGCAGGTTATAATTGGAAGGAACTTTAATGCCGTTCGGTATGTATTTCATTTTGTATAATTCGCTTTACGAGAGATAGTTCGGGCTTCTCTTGTTCTTCCACATGTTTCCTACATGCACATGTGTATGTGCTGCACACTGTAAATAATGTAAATAGTGTTCGGCGTTAGAATTAGTTAGAATGTAAGACAATGTACGTTTAGATTAGTTTCTAAGTCTCTACTTTGTAAGCTAGACCGTAAGTGATCAATGTAAATCGAATTTAAGAATTTGTTCCTTGTAAGTTTTCTCTTTATGTCCTAGATGTGCTTCCTACATATTCCTCATAAGTACACCACTTGTTCCCTATATGTTCACCGCTTATCCCGCTTTTAACTGAAACTTTAATTGGAAATTTAGACTTTTATGTTAAGTGTTTTTTTTATTACGAAATTTATTCCTAAACCTTAAAGTGATGGGCATTTGCCCTGGGGAATGAAGCTTGAAATTCTGAAAACCTAGATAATCTAAAAGAACCAAACCCCAGAAAGTGTATAAGATTTCATTTTCTAGAACAGGGCTGTCCAAATGGCGGCCCGCGAAAGGTTATTAAACAAACGTGAAAGTCCCTTGCTTCAATGTCGGACGAGAATATTGCGCCTTGCGCACATGCCGTGTTGGGGTCAACACCCCCCTTAATGTAAAAATAATTTAAGTTTAGATTTAAAGAATTTTATCTAGTAAAATCATCCCAAAGTTTTTCACTGCGTTATGCATGGTAGAGCCTGACATCATGAATGACCATATACCCCCCCCCTCTCAGAGCAACCGAGCACACTGCCGAAATCAACAATGCGGAGTCACGTGTGTATCTCCCGAATAATGAAAATATGGCTCGTAACCATACTAAGGTTTTAGTTTTGGCCCTTGAGGCCTTGCAAGTTGGACACCCCTTTTCTGGAATATGGCTTAAGATACAACTTCGGGCCCCAAACCTGCCTACGGTTTATTGGTCAAAGACGTACTATTTTCGAGTATGTACGATACTAATATGGGTTTCATACGCGCCTGTATTTTTATTATGGCGGTAAAATGTTAAAGTACTAAATTTGTCACTCACCCTGTCATCTTACGCTTCCAACGAATGCCAATTTACGCCGATATCTTGAGTACTTTCCTTACTGTAAGATAAAAATCCGTTTGCAATCCATGGGGAAATCATTTACAGTGAATAATAATTTTCATCAAAGTAAACGCAAGCTGGAAATGTCGTTTGTTGTCGTTTACATTACAGAGAAACCTTTGAAATTGTAATACAAAAATATTTTACCTAATCCATTTATTTAGGTTTAAAAAGACCACTCATTAAATAGATCGGAAACAATGAATCAGTTTTTATTCTCTCTCATTTTCTAACACTGCGGAACAATTTATAAATTGATTTTGAAAGATACTCGTACCTGTCATTCGTTTTATTTAGAATACATATTGTTTTAAATAGGATTCATTGCTGCACATAAAAAATTATACACTGTACTGTAATGGTCAATTAGATTAGTTCATGTAATTAAGTAAATTATTGTCTTAAATATATTTAATTCAATATAAATTTGACTATTTTCAAAAGTGGTCGAAGTTTATTCTCAACATAATTTCGAATTGAAATCAGGCGTTGAATAACTAGGGAAAGACAAAATATTCCATGACACTTCTCAAAAAATGATAGTAACATGAATTCCAGCGAGTTTCTAAAATACGATTTACTCGAGTGAGAGGATGGTAATGAAGAGAAACTTCACGTAATTAAAGAAACTTAAAAGGTGTTGAAATATGTTACATGTCAATTCTCTGAAATCTTGGCACTCCATCTTTAAATTTCACTACTGGAACCGGAGATCAAATCCCAGTCCACCAATTTGGAATTCGTGGAGGACCAAACGGGTTCGCGACAGGAGCTCTCGGTGTACTTCCATTTCCTGAGCCTCTCTCTCGTTTCATTACCTACATGCTCATTATTCACATCACCTGTCATTTCATCATCTTAGTCTTCAGATCTGGTTGTCCTCATACCCATGTACCAGAGGTTCCCAGCGAAACCATTTCCAAGAAGAGATAGAAGAAGTGTTGTGACATTTCAATAACATGATGTAGTATTCGGAAGATTACTTAAACAGTTCTAATTGTTCAATATGTAGACATGTTTCTGGATGTTTCTGGAAACAATTTCTGTTGCCACTGATTTTTGGGTGAATAGCACGCCGCGTGTATAGACTTTGAATAATAAAATTGTTTGGGGAAGATTCTTTTTATTTGGCTCGTTAAATTATCTTGGCAGTTATTGTTATTTGGCAGTGTGCCACGAATTAATGCCATAAGCAAAAATACTGTTGATTGACAATATTTCCGAAAACAAAACTATCTCTGGAAAAAGAGCAATGAAATGTAAAAATATTTTCCCTGAAAATGCGGAATTCATAATTTAAGTTTTCTTTATTTGTGAGATAACTATTTTGTTAAGCGCATAAATGTACAACTCAAAAATGTGCAGCGAAAAAAAATTGAATTAAAAATAATAGCATTAATTACGTTGATAATGTATTTAATTAAGTTCGTACAACAAGGACAACTACTTATGAGTAGACCAGTTTCGATTTCAACAAACTAGGGCGAGAAAGTGGCGTTTTTTCACACCACAAATCGTGCGGGTTCCCTCCTTGAGAGAAAAAAGCTGCACTCACGATCCGAAAATAGATGGCCTATGCGTAACGTGTCTTCTGAGAAGCTGTTCGTGTTCTTGTGGGGCGTCGAGGGCGGCGACCGCGCGAACAGGCGAGAGAAGGAGGAGGGAAAGGCATCAGCAGTCAGCACCGCCTGTGCGCGTGCGCTCTCGTTGCACTCTTTCCCGCTCACGCTCCGGCTCACCCGGCCGGCTGGGCAGGGTTCTTCGTCGCCACCGCCGCCGCCGCTGGGACGACGATAACGACGTTGCTCTCGTCGTCGACGACTCAGTGTAACCGAAGGGGGCAGTTCCGACGTCAATTCATGGTAGCGGTGTGCATCAGTAGGCTTCGCGCGAGGAATCAGTGCTCACGGCTGACGTCACATAGGGGGGAGACGGCTACACTGAATGCCGTCTCAAAAACGTCGTCTTCATAGCTCAGTGTTGTCCAGGTCGATGCCACGAGCGAGAGTCCGTGGCACGAGTGCCACGACGAAATCGCCCCTCCACGCAGTTCATTACCCCGCCACCAGAGACAACGCCCTCCCTACTGTAAAACGGCGGTGTTACTGATAGTTTCCTTCCCCGACGCTAGTTGCGCAGAGTAGCTCGTGGCATGCTACGGTGCCACGACGCGTGCCACTTCCACCAGTAGAAGACCTTTACATCACTGTCATAGCTTTCCGACAGGTACCTTTGATACAAAGAAAAGAGAAAGAATTTCGGGCAAGAGAGCATACAAGAAAACCACTGAAACAATCTTCTAGCGCAGCCAAAACATATTTCTGGGCATTACAATCCCTTGCTGGCATCTGGCTACCTGATGCTTCTTTGAATCGTTTGCGTAGATGGCTCTCATGCGCATGCGTGGTGCCTTCCTTCTCGCGCGTCTCTCATGCGCATTAAGTTAAAGCCTTTAACGGTCGTTAAGGGCACACATCTCGCGCGAACTCTATCGTCAGATTACAGTAGCTCGAGACGATTACCAGGCAGTCGCCTGGAGAGGCAGTTTGGGAATTAACTACTTTACTCTCTTGCCTTCATTTCAAATGATTCATGATCAAAATTAAATTCCATTTTACCAGAGATTTAACTTTTTGATCTGTTTTAAACTTCAGTTTTCATAGAAGTTAAATAATATTTGTATTACGAAACTCTTTCCATTCATTTGTACTATTTGGCTAATATTTCTTTGTGTGTGCTAATTATGCAATGCTTGTGATATTCACATTATTTCGATATCTACAACAGGAAAATTAAATTACAGAACAGTAAAAAAGTATTAATTTTGGGTTACATATTAAAAATTGTTGGGGACAACACATAGGAGAGACAATTTCTGAGAACAAGCCTGCACACGCCGTCGTAACGCATGGGCGAGTAGTCTAATGCGTCAAAATAATTTTAGAATATTCCATAGATCAGCTTTGAATCTTTTCTTCCTAATTTAACAGGTTCAATCGATATGCACTGATTAAAAATATTTCCATTTATAGTAAAATTTTTGTTTCAAAACCTTTTGATTTATTTATGGTTTTTGATGTTTAATTTGCTAATATTTTAATGTTAGACTTTAGATTAGTAATTTTTAATTAGACTTTAGTATTAGCAATGTTTTAGTTTTATTATTTCAGTAAATCTAAAAAAAATCCAAAAAAACAGGGTTTCGTAACACAAAACTAACGCTTCATACCCCATGCAGCGCAACGTAACGCTGCCGCAATCACCCTTCCCCTTCTTAAGAGTAGGTAATTTATAGACTACCCCCTAGTTTAGTCACGCTCCAGGCTCCTAAAGTATCAACCAGCACTGAACTTTCTCCGAGACGTACCTTCAACGCGTCCACCGAGAGCAGCGTTTTCGGCCACTGCCCCGCGCCGCCGCCGGTTCCCCCTCCGCCTGCCGTTGGTCCGGCGCGGGGGGCGGGGCGGGCCCCGCCCGCCAGACGTTGATGGATCTGCGCGCGACGCGGAGGCGCCCCGATTACAGGCGTTTATGCTGATGGCGGAGGCGCAGGCGGAAAAACGCGTCCGCGGATTAAGCGCGCGTTTTTGCAGGGCGTCGCCGCCGCCGTCGATGAAGAGGTCAGCGTCAGCGCGTCGGCGCCTCTCGTCACGCGGCCGGCGCACGCCGCGCTCCGCGGGCCGCCGCCGCGTGGAAACTCCTCAGGGCACTTCAGATACACTTTAGATAAATTAAATATATATATTGTTGAAAATCAATTATGAAAATGTAAAATAAACTTCAGAACCGAGTTAAAGAAGAGCAAAACAAAACATTACTAGTTTACATTACTACTATTTAAAACTACTATTAGTAAACTACTATTTTAAACCACTGTTAGTAAACATTACTACTATTTAAAAAGTTTATTAAGTTTTTAAATAAATCAGTCCAGAGACGTGGCTCAGGGTGTTAACTGATGTCACTCCAGTGCCTCTAACCGGGAGGTTCTAGCTTCAAGTCCTGACTGTGGTAGTATATTTTTGACACTAACTAGATAGCTAGGTGGAATTCAGTGGCTGTCTGCAAGAGTATTTAAGCGACCGGCTGCTCGGATCGGTAGTTTTGCGTGGTTTGTTCGATCAATACCTGGCGAATGCCGGAGTAGTACCCTAACAAACGGGCAAAGCATCGCGAGAGATCTTTTCTTCCCGTTTTTGTCCTATCCTCACCTCTTACTTACACACATTACACTTACATGCACTACACTACCGCACATGTTGGGAGATCGATCGGGAGCTTACTACTTGCCCCGCCTGTGACGGTGCCTTGATAGAGGGAGATACCTTTTTGGGGAAAGTCCCACTAGCCGACAGGTAGGTTGGAGCCAGAAATCACAACCCAGCGGGGGAATATTACAACCATTCCCAGAGGGAAAAAAATATGCACTACAAAGTAAATTGTATTTTTGTATCCAGGGAGTTAACGGTGATCCCCCGCAAGATGGCGATCTCCCACCAGCGTGGCACCAGCCCAGCCGGAACAAGCTCTAAGCTACCGACTGGACTCACGGCATGTGTGCTACAGTAGTGCACGTGGGTGTAGTGTAAGTAAGCAGAGCATCACAGACGTCAACTTCAGTCGTCATCTTCAGCAACTTTCTGACATCTATAATTTTAATTTTTTTTATATTGGCGTGTCACGTGACCTGCGCAATTGTCATTAACTGTCCAACTATTTTCTATACAATATAATTTGTGTGAAGGCAATGATACGGAGTTATCCTGTTTGATCTAAACGTCAGTTTAATGCAACTATTAATGTTTGCATGAATTATCTCTAATTGAATGATCCCAATCTGTAGGAATAATATTTTCTGGTTACAACTAACCAAAAATGTGCGATACTTTCAGTTGAAATCCTCACTAAAGAATGATAGACTTTCCAGAACAAGATTTGTATACATAAAGATGATGTTTGTTTGAAAATAACTTATGTTTGCTTATTGCTTATAATAAACCTGTAAACATTCAAAAGATTTACGACCTCTTTTATTTGTTGGAGTTTGTAGATCCTAACGTCTTTCATCCCATGAAGTTTCTTCATACGCCAGAGACAGCAGAGAATAACCTACATGAACTACTGTAACCGCTAATTGTCGATTACATTTTAAACCAAGGAGAAAAATAGAAGAGAAAACTCGACACCATATTATTAACTAATAGTTTCTCTGGTGGCGTAGAGATGGCGAAAGCCAGGAGTTTCATTTCAGAACGCACTCTGATAGTAACCAATCAGAAACTTTTGGAGAACAAACGGAAACGGCATGAACTGATGTAGAGAGAATTCATCCCTATTCTAGTTCGAGTCGCCGAGGTGAGCAGTCAAAAGAATTCGCTTCTTATCGTGTTTGAGCCGCCGAGGTGAACAGTTAATTTTTTTGTGCACGGCGTAGACGACGAGCGACACGTAGTAGGCTACGACGTATAAGAAAGTCTGTATTATTTTCGGAAATGTACTTATTGAATCTCAAGAATTATAAGAACTCTGTTTGATATTACAACTAGTTTGGCACATTACCATTACGAAGTCATAATTGGAAGCTTTCAACTTGCATTCTTATGCGACCATCATCTTGGAGTGACCGATGGTAAAACGTCGCTAAGCAATGAGAGACGGCGCTCGGAGGCATCCCACTTTTCAACGCGGCAGGCAACACGGAGAGGTGCAGAAATCCAGCTACCTTGGAGGCGTGGACGCCGTTTTGCAGCCGGCTACGCAGCGCAGAGTATTCTTCGGGAGGTCACCGGTCGTGAGTTAAACAAATACCGAAAGAACTTTCACGAAATTTCAAATTAGAATTTCACAGAACAGTTGTCTTGGTAATTAGTCGAGTCACTTCTTTTTCTCATAAGGTCGTAATTAGAATGAGATTCAGATATTTCTTGTGAATAATGTAAAAATTGTGTTCTTACGTAAAACTATTTAACTGAATTCACGTATAATTGATTTAAGAGTATAAATAACACTTAGCAAAAGTGAGTTGTATGAAATACTGAATGGGAGGAAAGCCGTCCGATTATTTATTTCATAATAGCATTTGAAGGACTGGCTAAAGACTTTGTTAAACGAATTTTTTTATACTGAAAGGCTAAGGATGAGCCAAATTTCAATTGTAAGAATTAAGTGTTATATTATTAATTGATTCAAAGGTGTTAAAAAATTTGGAACATTGTGTGTGCATGTATTTCTTTTTCAGGATCATTATTTGAATTGTATTTCGTGTGTTTTATTAGTGATTTTTGTTATGTAAAGTGTATCTCTGTGTGTATAAGTTATTATTAGAAAACAAGGGATCAAAGTTAAGATTACATTAGAAAATCATAACTGCAGTTTAGGTAGGAAAGGTAGCTACCAGGATTTAATGGGAAAAATATTGAGAACATAGGTAAAATTTGTAAATACAGTTGTAGATCATATTTCATTCATTAGAATATACGTTCAATATTGTTTCAAACTAATGAACTGTGTTTACTTGCTAATTGGTAATAGTTGAACCATGACGAACTCACCCCTGACAGGGAATTTTACCTTTCATTAGAAGTATTCCCAGGTTTGCGTGACGGTGCAGCCGCACGTCACGGAATAAGTAAATTAAAGATTTACTTTTGTAACCAAGTAGAGAAAGCGGTTATACTACTGGCACATACATCCGTAGGTTTAATCTATTCTATTAACGCCAAGAAAAGAAAAAAATCATGAAATGATTTTAATTATGATTATTTAATTGAATTTATTTTCATTGATTTATTATGAAATTATTATTTTTCAAGTTATTAAAGTGTTCAGATTGTTTATTGACTCACATAAAATCCAGATTATGATATGTTATTTTTAAATTGCAATTTAAGAATACAACTCTTTAGAAGTTCAAATTTTCTCTCAAACAAATTAACATTCACCTGCACCCATTCCTAAATTATAATCTTCAACATTTAAGAGAATGAGCTACGCCAATAGTTTACAATGTTTTAATAACCGTATGTCATAAAAGTTACACGTAACACGAAGCCAACACATTTTACTAACGGTCTGGCTTTACTTAATGACAATCGGAATTACTCCCGTCCACACGCAGAAGCTGACTTCGAGCGTAAGACACTTTCCCCTTCTGACTCCTGGTCGGAGAATCTGAACACAACTTTGCAGAAGTTTTTTTTATAATTTACAGTTATTGGAGAACATAATAATCCCTAGAGAATTAAATTTAGCTCGTTTTGAATCCCGTTACTCCATTCCTTCCTGTGACTTCTAGGTGTGTGGCGGCTGCAATTTACTTCTCTGACGATTTTTATGAGTAGTGATCTCGTGATGTCCGCAATGTCTTTTTCTCACATCACGCTTTTACTTGCTGCGCAAGTTGCGTAATTTAATTTGAATATGTTTCATTATAATTCCAGACATATATTAGACTTTTAAATTTAAAAAAAATGATGGTATAATTTTGCTTAAAGAATAATTTACCTCTTCACAATCTTCTTCGGATGTAAATAGAAATCTTGGGTGATGTCGTTTGTTTCTTGAATACGAGCATGAGTGTAACGTATCATTTAATCGATGTTCAACAAGAAAGTGAACGACATCTTCTTGAGACAAGATTCTGTTTGATACGGTAGAAAAAATCTGCTATTGTTTACGTGCATTGAAGCGTGGCTTCTCTTCGTTACAATTGGAATTCTGTGCTCTATCACTGGTGGTTGCTGAGGCGCGAGTTCAAACAGTCGCAGACTGATGTAGCTGACTTTTTGAGCGGTTACAATCTGTACAGCCAAAATAAGAATGACACCGCTGGCCATGTAGCCGTCATCAGGCAGCCAAAGGGGAGAGTTGAAGACTCCCCTGCACAATGTTCTGTTGAGGATGACGTGAGCCGTTCGCTTCGGCAACAGCGACCGAGGTGAAGGTGCCGTAATGTGTATAGATCACGAGTAAGCTTTACCTTATAGACCCCACATTAAGGCCCATGTCTGTCGGAGCACATAATCGGTGTACATTTTGAGCTATAAAGACGGTATCTATTTTCTATGTAAATGAATTGTGTATACATAGTTCGTACCTGTGGATTCTGTTTCTTCTCGAAACAACGTGTGTTCGATTGATTGATTGATTGATGGATTGATTATTTCGTATTTCCGGACGCGTCAATTGTTACGGTCATTAGTCCCAGAAGCATAACGCGTGCTTTTATCATGGTATGTGTGGGTGATAATTCGCGCTAAGTGGTGGGATCCGACACCGACCTACACGAAGGGCTTGCGGATTGCCCATCCAGACACATCCCACCGCCACAGCCGGGACAAGCTGTAAGCACCAGAATGGTCTCACATATGTGGTAGTGTAGTGGAAGTAAATGTAAGCAAGGGGTGAGGATAGGATAAGGAAGTGGAAGGAAAGATAGCGCGCTTTCCATAGCCCGTTTATTAAGGTTCTGGTCCGGCATTCGCCCATTATTGATCGGAGAAAAGACTGAAAACTACCGATCAGAGTAACAGGCTACTAGAATTCTCCTCCAGACATCAGTTGAATTCGACCTAGCCGCCTTGGAAGGGTCGAAAAGTCTGCCACAGTCGGGACTGCAACTTTAGGACCTCTATGTCAAAAGCATTACAGTGACATCAGTTGAGTCTTGAGTCACCTCAGCCAGTACTTGTGTTCCATTTTTCGCGCTAAGCACTACAGCTTGCACCTAGTGATTTCGGCGTGGACAGTAAAGGCCAAATACGACATATCCCATATAACAAGGGTAGTTCCAGCGGGGATCGCAACCCGCCTACGGCATTTCTAGCATTCTAAAAGTTAATAGGTTAACCAGAAAATTACGTAGTTATGGTATTGCAGTATCGTACTTCCGGAGAACGTAAGCATTAGATTTTTTTAACCGGTTTCGCGATTCGTCGAAGGATTCTAAGGATCGATCTGATGTAGCCGATGCATATTATCTGAACTTCTGCAATCTCTAAAGTAAGTCGCCTGTCAGAATTCACGCAGTTACCAGCCAAAACTGGCAGTTGAAAAAGTTAATATTCAGTGTAAAGAATGTGTAATGTAAAAATATTCTATGTAAAATAAAAGTCATAAATTTAAATAAACAATAGATTTGATCAATCCTAGATGAAATCTATTGAACTGTTATAGATAGCACTAGTTATAGTTATACTAGTTATAGATAGTACTAGATAAAGTTGTTTAAACGTTTGAGTAATATGAGTGGCACTTTTCAAACTCTTGGCCCTTGGCTTCAAACATGTTCGTAGCTAGCCAGCAGCTGAGCCTGCATTTGTTTGACAATTGTCCAGGAAGGTTGTGTCAGTTCTGACAACAAATTTACTTATGTCAATTGAAAGATATGTGTTAAATTTTCTCGCAGGACAATCACAACAGCCACTGAGACCCATGAGGCGAAACTAGTAATGAAATTCGACAAAGAACAGCAATGTTACGGATCCCTAGGCTCCAATACAGTGCGTCAACAACGGTTTGTTTAGTCTACGTGGTTGCACAGATAGCAGTAACAACGGAAGCGAAAAGGATTATAGTAGAAACGATGAAAATGTTTACCGTAGCATTAGAATTTGATGATGGCGTTTATGTTAACCACAGAGATGGTCGTAAAAGTCGAGGACCGCAGAACTGGATGGCGTGAAGGTGGTTGTGGATGCTACAAAAGCGATGGTGACATTGGATGAGGTGGTGGTAGTAGTGTTGGCAGTTGTAGAAAAGCAACAGCTGCTGGAAAATGGTAGTGACTTATGACGTCGCCGGTGGGAGCATTGGTGTCGGCAGCTGCCGTGTCGTTGGCGAGCAGTGGCGTTGGCGTCAGTATGGCATTAGCGATATCGTTGGCAGAGGTAGCGGCAGCAGCGTTAGCGTGGCGACGGTGGTGGAGACGGTGATGGCGACGGTGGTGGTAACGGTGGTGGCGTCGGCGGTGGCGGATGGTGGCGACGGTGGTGGCGACAGTGGTGGCAACAATGGAGGTGACGGTGGTGGGGAACGGCGGTGACGACGATGGTGGCGACGGTGGTGGCGACGGTGGCGGCGTCTGCAATGGCGGCGCCCGAGGGCGTCGCGTCGGTCCCGTTGGAGAAGGCGGCCGGGAGCCCGGGAGTCTGGCGTGGCCGTGGGGCGGCGAGTGCGCGGAAGGTAATGGGTAGCCGCGGTGAAGCACCCCGCAGGAATCCGCTGGCGGCGCGGGCGCGCCCGCCTCATCAGCCGCTCCGCGCCTCCGCGCTGCGCTCCGCACCGCTCTACACTCATCGCACCTCAAGAGAAGCTGAACCTGAACGACGTGTAGTTCATTTACTAATTTTCATCTTTTCTTCTTTTTTCTTTTTCTTATTTTTTCTCTTTCTTCTTTTTCTTCTTCCTTTTTCTTTCTTCATTTTATTCTATTTTCATCTTATTTTTCTTATTCTTAACAGATCACAGTTTGTTATATTCCCGGGAATTAGTCACTATATTCATTCCATTCCCTCCTACATTCTGCTCTGGGATATTGCATGTTTTTCTAATATTTTCATATTATTTCCTGTAATTATGTTTTATTGCATATTTTCCTGGGCACACGCATCTCTGAGATCTCCAGCTGGTGTTGCATCTTTTTGCTTCGTATTTCTGATTAGCATTCTAGGATTGATGTCACTACAGATTTATATATTTTTACTTTTGAGTCCTGTGCCAGGTACCTATTGTACCACACTGCATAGTTAAGGCGCTAGAAAATAGTTTTCTTGTATCATTTATTCCTTTACTTGTCTATCCTGAACTTGTAATCATTGCACCCAGGTGTCTTGTTTCATACATTAGCTTATTGGTTGATTATTTTATACTATCATCTTATATAATAATTTGCAATTGTCATACTTCTGGTTCTAGGACTGGATATTGTCAAATTATATATTTTATCCAAATTCTATTGAATTCACAAAGCAGCCGTTGTAGGTCGTCTTCATTTTAGGCTATTAATAACAATTTATTAATCATATTCGTCAGCATAACAATTTGTCAATCATATTAAGTAATAAAACACATCTTATTAAGTTAAATAGAACCACATTGTTCTTTTATATATTTTACAATATTCACAACACGACATTTTATGGAAAGCATATTTTTATGAACACCTAGTTGCTAAAAACTGCCTCATTGTTGTCTGCGTGAGACTACACCATCATACGATGGCTCAGTGAAGAGCTTAAGAGGTTTTTAGGGACATTTAATAACCTCTCCTCAGGTAGCCTCGCCAAGCAGTATACAATGGTTGCCAAGAAATTTTAAGACATTACAGAAGGTTTTGAGAAAATTAATATTGGTTTTGGATATCTTGATGGTTCTCAAGACACACAAAACTTCCTACACAACTGGATAGAAAATGAGAGAATCGTCTGCGCAAAGGAATGAGCAACACTCTGCAACTAAGGACTCTACAGCTTCACAGAAGCCGGAAACCAATGTCCCGGGACGTTATTTTAATGACCGTAAAAAAATTAAGATATTATTTAACTTCGCTGAACTCAGTCAATTTTTTTAAAAATACGATAAAGAGAGTAGCGCATCCTTTTGCGACCCCTTTCCTAATTCCGCCATTTGATTCCTAATTCCGCCTATGACGATGATATTATGTTAGGAGTGAGAACTGTATGGTATTGTGTGTGTTCGAAACCACCAAGCTACCCAGAACCAACAGTAATATACCCGAAACAGTAATGCCTTCAGTTGTTTTCATTTTTTCTAAACTCTCATGTACTACCTGACGGGGATATCGGATGTGAGGAGAGTAAATGTCGCCAACCGGTCAGGTTGTGCTACTCTCTGCGGCTAGGGACTCAACACGGCTCACGCCGCCTTCGCAGAATCACTCTCCCCACGGGGCGGGCAGGAATCAGGACCAGTTACACCGCAGGATTCACAGTGAAACCACATAATTGGCTGGGAGAATAAATTCCAGTTTTTAATGTTTTTTCTGTTGTGAACATCAGGTTTTTCTTAATTTGTATCAGGATGATTACTTAACTCTGCAAAAAAGTTGACCTCTCTATATTGCTTTCCGAAACAGATTAAAACTCGAAACGTTTGAGAAAATGAATTTCAATTTGGCACCGATTGAACGCTATAACGTAATTTTAATAGGCGAGGATGTATATTTGATGCGATGCAAACTAACGATTTCTTTGGAGATATTTTTTCTTCCTTAAGGTAATCTCCATTTCTTAAATTTCTTCTTTAATATGATTATGAAACGAATTTTAAATTTGTTACTTGAGCTATAATGGAATTTATTTCTATTACATAAATCAAATTATTTATAAAACATTCAGACGGACCTTTCTTTGGTTTTCAAATTAAAGTATATTGGTGATAACTGATATTACTATGTTATTATTCTAAAATACAGTACGATGAATCGAAAATTATGTTATTTTGATCAATATTAATAAGGAAATAACTAATTGTCAGTTCAGCTAGATTTCATCACAATAAATCCACAACACAACCTTTTCTTTTACGTAACTGAGTAAATTCTTAACAAAGTTGTCGGTCTCAGTAGATTGGCAAAGAGTTATCTTCGAATGTTATCCTAATAATATTATAGTAATTGACAATTTTTTGGTTAACATGTTGCGAATTAAGATGATGGCTGACAAATATGGATAACAAAAAGCTTTTGTTCGTTGACAATCCATTCATAACTATTTTTATTGTTTCTATGTATGAATGGAAAGAGATCATATTTATCGCCGAAGAAATATATTGATGTTCTTCCCTTGATCGAATCAATAAAACCATCAACTTTCTGGTGTATTTTGCTCTTAATATTATCCACCACTTTACAGCGTTTCAATGAGACTTCCTAGGAAGGAATTTGTTTCTGGAAATTGTCACCTGATAATGACCCGGAGGAAGTATAAAATAGATCTGAACGTTATGCAGTAATTGTTTCAGAATGATCGGTTATCTACTGCGAAAAGCCAATTTGAGCAAAACAGGGAATACTTTTCTTACAGTTACTCCCACACAAATTCAATTGAATTAATATTTTTACAAGAATGTAAATGGCAGGCAATATTATCCAGAATCATTTACAAGTACTACTGAATAATTCATTTCAGACCTTCCGTTGCATAAATTACAAAGGACAAAACGAAGGAAGAATAAATAACTTCAGAAATGAAAGGCATGAAATCTTGAAAAAGAAACTAAAAATCAACGATAATTTGATCATTGTTACTAAAAAACAAAAAAGACTAAAATTACATCTCACGTTTGTGCTTTTTTTTGACTATCGACATGAAAGAAAAGATTTAACGACAATATATTTTATACACAGAAAACAGCCATGTCTAAATCGAACTAAGTTTGTGGCAGCAGCAGTGGCGTAGCGTGACTCGCACGTTTGGGGATGCTCAACAATAACACACGAAATGTCTCTATCAACTATTTCATCTAACAGGCGAACGCAACACAAGGCAGATACACTGGAACTACTTCCACGATCTCGATTGCTTACGACGGTGTAGGCGCTTCCCACAAAATCCTCACAGCAGTCAAGGCTGCCGATGTCTTGAAAGCAAATTATACAATGACTCAGCTTTAATTCTTATACGCGAATGGCAATGAGACCACTTGTTAATTTATACATTGCAGACTTCAATAATATGTAATCTATTTAGGAGATAATACAATTTCTTGGATATTAATTAAAAAATAGTAGACAGGCTATTTCTACAGTTTGTGCCCATGACCAAGAGGGGACTCCCAAGTGAGTGTGTGAGTGAGAGAGAGAGAGAGAGAGAGAGAGAGAGAGAGAGAGAGAGAGAGAGAGAGAGAGAATTTACTGACCGCCTGAAGTGTGCTGCGCTCTCGTGCACAAACGAGCTTCTTTCCGCAGTAGAAGCTAGCGTAAAGCAGTCGGGTTTCTCTAGGCCACGGGTGAAGAGGGGAGAGGGGAACCTCGCCGTCTGCGCATGCGCATGGCTCGTCGCAATCTCACGGCAGACGCTAGAAGCATTTTAGCTTCCAGGCAATCACAGTCCAGCTTCAACAGCCCGCCGAATTCAATCATAGGAAATCAATTTAAAATTAATACAAAACGTGTTTCGCTCAACAGACCACTTGTAAGATTATCAATACAGTATTTAAGGTTCTTATATACGGGGATGCTCAGCATCTCAGCGTCCCCTGACGCTACGCCACTGGGCAGCAGACCTTAAAGTGAAGCGCGTAGAGGTAGCTGACCATATGAAATTGTCAATTACGAACATTCTGTGTTCAGTGTAATCGAAAGTGCTGCAAGGCGTTGCATTTGGTCCCCATACACAATGAAGCCTTTCATCCTCGAGTGCCGTTTCGTTCGAATGTTCTGCGCTCGCTCGCTGTGGGTGATTCATTCGTCAGAGCACTGGCTCTGACGGCCTCGCTTCGCCTCTTTTAAAAAGAAATTATGACTTTTCGCCTTGTGACGATGGAAAAGACGGTAGCGTTGTATTAGTACGTAAGCAATATTCATCAGGAAGATTTCAAGGTAATTTTCCATTTACTATAACTACATTTACATATTACATATTTACATAGAAGATCTGAAAACTTATTGATATTTAAGAAATAAATATTATATACATTTCTTTTGACACTATCGCTCATATGAATGATATTCATTCCAAATTAATATTGCTTATTTTTTCTAAAATAAAATTCATCAACTGCACTTCTTTCTTTCACTTGCTGAATTTGCTTCAGGAATACAAAATATTTTCGCTACTATCAGTGCACGTTTCCATTAGCTCCAGAACTCATACCCCCTCTCTTTTATCATGTAGAATTTAATTATGGATAAAAGGGCGAAACGAGGGATGATGGCAACATTTAAAAAGAAAAAAGGTCCCCAGAATATTAGAAACTATTTGTACGGCCAAACTACTCGTAGTTATAGATTCTGTTTAATAGCACAACCAACGAAATATCTAAACCTCCAAGTCCTTTTGCATCTATGAAAACAAGACTCCGAGAAAACAAGCCCGATTTGGAACCTACGAAACAGACCCAACAAATTCCCAAACGCCAAATTACTCATCCAGCAGATGTACATCCCATCATTCCCGGAGCTCCATTTCTGGAGGGGCGCAGTGGGCCAGCGGCCGTCTGGCGGCCTCGTAATCCGCGCACGCGCTCCATGAAAACAGAATTACGCCGCCATCATCCACCGCCGAGTTCCGGGAATTGGCTTATGTGTCACAATACGCTCCCGCGCGGCGAAGACCCGCGCTGCCCCGAGCGGCGCGGCGCGGCGCGGCGTCTGACTCAAACTGTCCCCTGCGCACCCCCTTTATTTGCAACCCCCGGCCTCGCTCAACAACGACACGGCTCCTCCGCGCGCCGCCTCATCCCCCGGGCGCATTGGGTTTCCGTCTGCAGCGCACGAACGGCATCTGAAGTAATGATATCTAAGCTGCAAATTTTTGCCTATTTGCCGATTTTTATCCTTCAATTAAAAACACAGTATTTTAGGTTACTTCTACATTTTGAAGCATTAAGTGTATTAAAATATAATACTACTAATGCTTCAAAATGAATAAGTGACCTAAAATACTGGATTTTTAATTGAAGGATAAAAATCGGCATAACGGCAAAAATCCACAGCATACTGATAACATTCTTGTAGCACCAAGTATCAGAAACATCAAAGTTATCGTACGTAAAGGAAGAATTGCAAGAGGAATCTGATAGCTCAAATCATCACCAAAATATAACTGTCTTCATGTACTTGTGTCAGGTTCAGTATACTGAAACACATCGAATATTCCTCTTGCATTCTACAACTAGTGTCGGCAAAAACAGAAAATGCAAAAATAATAATTGCATCAATTGAATGATTATAAATTTGAAAGACCTGACCGAACGTTTGCTTGACAAAACAAATATTGCCTGTTACTCGATAAGAGAATCAATGAAGGTAAACCTGGTCGAAGTGTGAACAGAAAAATTGTACGATCTTATTCTAATTATTCTAAATATATCAGTCTTCAAGAAGTACTGAGGCTTCATAAATAACATAAGGAAGACATTGATGAGCCGCATGACAATATGGTATCACATCACTGCCAAGTATCAGTCATTTACACAAATTATTTGCTTTATTTATTGACTGAAATAGTGAGGGGACGACACAATGGGTGTATTTCCCCAGCCAGATCAACCTTATCGCTGCCGCTGTTGGATCTCCCTCCACGGGATGTGCATTGCAATTTGATGTTAATGATTATGATAACGATGATGATATGAGAGATGAATTGGGGAATGATCATGAAGATAAAGTGAATGGCAGGTATGAATGAGTGAAATGTAGCCTTCTGCTGATCCTAGATCCAATGAGCCCCCGAAAGTGTTGGTGTCTACTTTATTGTTCATGATACATCTCATAGAGGGGTTCAGAGAAACTGGCTTCGGTAAGAAAAAGCCAAAGAATAAAGAAAGAAATGAAAGAAAAAACGAAAGGCAATGAAACTAATAAAAAATAAGAACCCTCAATGTATTCAGCCAGTTCAAAAACCACTTGCCAATGGAAGGCTGAAATTTGTAAAGGTTTGCAAGAAAAACGAAAGAGGAAACTACGAACACAAGTAAAATATTTTAGCAAATCGGTCTTGTGAGGTTCATAGAGCCGCTAGATGTACTATTGGGCCAGCAGCCTCTCTAACTTGTACCGCCGCTGGACTTGAATTTGTTGGATGACAATTCACCAAGAAGACAGTTATGAATATTACAATCAAGAGACGTGATTTAAATTATTATTTGAGGTGATTTAAATTAATGTTTCTTCAAATCAATTATACAATTTCCCAAACCAACTTAGACGGCCATCACAGGCGTGCACAGCTTAAAACAACAAATGAACCAACTTTATTTCAGATTCCCTTTTGTATTAAACATTTTTACTTACAGTCATTTTATAGTAAATAAAAGAATACTACAGAGAGTGTGGAAAACTCAAGAAATTATAGATATGTATTTACATCGTTGCTCTATAGTGCAAGAAAATATTCTCGGCTATACTCACAATGGAAATGTTATTCTCGGCTCAACATTTTGTAACAATTGCATAAAAATGAAGCGCATTCAATTAATAGAAATTAAGGTATTTACGAAAATACTGGTTTATTAAAATTATCATCGTTTATCAGGAATTATTTGTTTTATGGCAAGATACAGTATCAGCTGTATCTTAGTGAAAAAAAATAAGAGGGTCAATGAAGTAAACAATTCTTTTAAAAGAGGTCCATGCAAGAAAAGAATACCCGATTTGCTAGATGGCTTGAAGAGCCTTTTGCTGAAATATTGTGTAACAGTCCCCCATATTGTCAGGTTAAAAGGGGCAAAATACGATTTTGAATATATTTATGAGAAAAAAATATTTTTGTACTGAAGGTTACGGGTCCCCTTTTAAAATTTTCAATGGGACCTCCTGTCCCCTGCCCGCCCCCTGTGCGCCCGCCTGTGGCCATCATGCACGTCATCATCATGTGTTACGTATTGACCTTCCAAATTAACAGTAAATATTTAAGTTGCCAATAGCTGACAAAATACTGGCCATTGGCAAGGGTTGCGATGACCATGGTAACTTGATGGGGGACTGAGAAAAATATGGTGGCATGTGGAGACTGAATAATACCAACAAATTATTAGAGAAAACTAGAATTGAAACAGTTATTTAAAAAAAAGTATCCTCAAGAATTCGAGTTTTTTTCAATGGCAGCGTCTTGGTAAATGCAAATCTCAGTAGTATCTAACAGGGACTTAGCAGTGAAACTAAAGACGTTGAAGGTCATTTTGCGCATGGAGCTGTATGTGTCGTCGGCCCAGTCGTCACAAAGTGCTCTGCACTCCACCGGGCGCACCAATACGCACCGCGTCCCAAGCACCCACATGCGTCACGCGACCCCCGTGCCGCATCGCGTTAGCAGGAGTTAGCACCCGGCCACGGCCGCCTTAATTCCAGCGCGTGATCTCATCACGGCCCCCTGGAGTATTACTTACGCGGCACGCGCCACCGCCGCGACGCGTGGCTCCTTTGTGCCTCCCCGCGGACCCCAACCCCACCCCACACCACCCTCCCCCTTCTCATTGGGCACGCCGCACCCGCGCTTAACCCTGCCTCCCTACACGGACGCGCGAAAGTACTTGAGGCGGGAAGCCCAAGGGTCCAGTCGCCGCAGCCCCTCAGGGATTTGTAGGAATGATTTGCTTTAAGACGAATTTTACTACGTTACTTCGTTTCTTCTTTTATTTTTCGAATATACTTTGACGAATTTTCTTGTAGTACTCAAATTAGTAATTAAAATGCATTGTTATCGTTAGTGGTTTTCTAGCATGGTTAATTCATATCACTTTTAAAAACAAATTTTACTTTGCAAAAACAGTACTCGCAAATTTGTAAATTGCATATTTCGGTCCACGATCCTCCATTTCTGTGGATCAGATTATGTAACATATCAACAAGTGATAAAGTTGAAATCCATGACAAATCAAAGGCGCATGCGCCGATCAGTCCAAGGATTGTGTTCTTTGCTGTCTTGTGACGAGTACGAATAACATCCCGCAAGAAATTTCTTTTAGTTTCCTTTACTCTATGATTCGTTCCTCTTTTCTTGTTTCACCATTTTCCACCACTAATTTCAGAAACAGATAAAATATTATGCACCTAACGATGTTTCTATTCACGGTAGTTCAGCAGGGCTAGTGTTGAATCTCTTTCCAAGTGTGCTTTGCTTAGGGGTGACGATGTACGAAAAACTGTAATTCGAGTCATATATAATGTATGATTGGAAAAGTTGATATTTGATATAAAGGATTGACACTATTGTTAATGATTTAAACATGAATCTTTGACTAGAAGTCTGTGGATTTAGACTTTCCTCTTTTATGTTCATTGGCGACGTATCTATTGAAACATATTTCAGATTTCCGGACATTAACCTTTCAATCACTCACTCAGTCACCCCTTAAGGCTTCACTAAAGTTTATAGCAGTGACTCATTGTTTTATTTAAAACAAAATCTTACACTCAGAATAGCTTAGATTGACAAAATTTCATCAGATGAAGTATTTCCGTCCGCGCCTTCCACTCATGAATCAAAACCTCTTCCTTCCCTCCCCTTCCGCACTCCTCACCCCCGTCCCACCCTCTGGCAAACTGTTCCTGGGCGGCGATTGAGAGGGGGCGCCGTTACAGCAAAAAGTAAATAAATAACGCGTATAAATCATAGCGTATGGTAATGGTCTGCGAGTGAATTGAATCCATTCAAGGCCGCCTGATTGTTTACGCCGCCGCGAAGGGGGCCGTGCCCATCAAAGCGCTCCGCGCCGCGCCGCGCCGCCCGCGATGAATGGGGCCGAGGCGGCGGCGGCGGCGGTGGTGGCGGAGACCGCGGGCGCCCAGAGGGCCCTCCAAATTCGCCGCGAAGCCGCTCGCAACCGCACGCCTCGTTGGGTTATGGAGCCCTCGCGCTCCGCTCTTTGTTGCTTCAAGTCTGCGAGAAATTCGCTCATAAGATGTGTGCGCTCTCGATCACTATTGAACAGTGTGAATTTTTATTTATCTGTACACTTATTTGCTTGTTTACTTGTTATTTTATTCGTTTTCATTAAAATCTTTTTTTTTAATCGTTTCGACTAATGGTTAGATGGAAAAGTAGCGAGTAAAGGAAAATGATTCTGAAAAAATTTTGAATTCCAAATACTTTGCATGTCGTACTTTCATGGAACCGTTTTCTTATCTCGTACATGCAAATTGTCAAAGTGATTTGTAGAGACGTACGTGGCTGTCATTATTTAGAATAAAATTAGGGACATAATCAATTTGTGCCAACAATAACAGCGTCTTGATTAGGAAATGATTTGGTGTGACTAAGAAGCAGTGACTAAAAAGCTGAATGCGTTTGGGTAGGCTGTTGAAACATTACAATTGTTTTCGTGTGCATGAATAAAACTTGTTCAAATATATCTGCAAGTTGTGTATTCTTGTGTAAAAAACCAACGTCAAAAACTCTTACTTTGCCAATGTCAACAAATAAGTAGAATACACAGTTGAGTATGAGTCATATAACTTCACAAAAACGCAATAACTACATTTCTTTATCCAATTAAAACGTTCTTGTAAGTTGGCCAGAGCTTTTATCACGTACTAAATTAAAGTAATTAAAACTAAATGAATAAATATATGAACTAAAAGTGATAAAAAGTAATAGAGCAACATCCACATCTCATGAAAGAACAAAAACGACTTAGAAGAGGTATAAACTGGCATGACGCCAATCCATAAAGCGTGTTCAGAGAAGCACACGAGAAAGACGAACGCTTAAGTTTACGCATACGGCGTGAAAATTCGGCGACAGGCAGAAGACAACGTGAGACCACGCTTGTCTCGACCGCCAGACGTGAGAACGAATCAGTTTCCATGGCAACCGCCGCCTCGCGCAGATGGCGGCGGTGGTGGTGGCGGTCGCGACCTGTGCGCGCCGCGTCGCTGCTCCCCTCGCTCGACGCGCGCCGATTCATTCGCCGCTTCGATGAGTATCGAAATGGAAATCTCAGACGTCGTCTGCATCAGAGGTCCTGCCATGCGGCAAGGCGCGCCGGCGTCGACAAGGCACACACTGGGTCCGAATGGGGCAAACTAAGCTCAGAATCTTTTTTACAATTTTTATTTACAATTTATTCTACATAGAGTATTTACTTAAATGAAATAGACATTAAAAAAAAATATCCGCTATGCTGTTTCGGGAGCGCTGCCACAGTGAAGTATGTGAAACGACTTGTGCATAATACGAAGGATATAGGGGCACTTAGGTATAGAAGTGATGTAACCGGATACGCAACTCACATTGGCGAGAGCAAGTGACCTTAGTTATACTCCTTAGATGTACACCCTTAAACTGTACTCCTTACACCCTTAAACTGTACTCATCCTCCTCCTCCTCATCGTTATGTAGCTTGTATATTCACGCAAAACCCTCCATGCCGATCTTTTGTTTCAGCTAGTGCGAGTAATGGAGCAATTGTGGTCGCTTCCTGTTCGTAGAGGTTTCGTGGACTTGTTTTGCATGCACGCTGTAATAACTATTGTTTCGAGTTCGAAGTTAATTTAGCACAGGCTGTGTGGTGCGTCAACAGTGCAATTTCCTCACAAAAACCTTATGGTTCAAATCATTAGTCAACCCGATCGGGAATCGTACCCATGTCTCCAGGTTTATTGTTACTTTTCCCCAAACGATTACTATTACCGACTAGTTACGAAAAGGACCAATCTTCCAAATATTGTTCTAGGCCAAAATATTGTTCCTATATTTGTTACTCATTACTACCACTTTATCGGTGTCTAACTCCATGAATAATCTGATATTTATTTTCGTTTTATATACAGTTCCCCTGTTGGACATATTTATTGTCATTTATCTTGTAAGTGTCACATGTCAAATATTTTTGTTCCTAAAATGCACATTCTTGCTCGTCCCACTGTGCTTCGTGGCGCCTTTGCCGGCGGTGTTGGGTGCGAACAGAGCGCCTCCCATCGTTGCGTTTCCAACTTGAGGCAGATTTGTTGTGCGCTCAAGATAGCAGTGAAAGCAATTATGCTGGATCGGCATATTTTATATCTATTCTTCCGCCTCACGAACTGTGCATCAAAATATAGTTAGCTGTGGATATTTTCAGCGATGATATTAGTTTTCATTGAGTACTACACATATGGGAACGGAATGCAGGTATAGTGTGTTCGGTCGATTTTTTTCTTCAGAATGAATTCACACACAAACTTATCTACTAGATTGGACATACGTCTCAAATATTGTTGGGACATGTTTTTATAAGTAGCTGAAGCACCCGAAATTTTCGGGTATATATTTTTCACAATTAGGGAATGGAATTAGGGAATTCATTAGCGTTCTACCGCTAATGAATTTTCGACCCGCTCCACTTGTTGTGCCCTGCTTCTTCCCGCCCGCCCAGCTCCTCATTGCCTCTCCACGCTAGCATGGGTTTGACGGCAAATGGGTGTTTAGTCCGCGTCAGAAAATTAGATATACACGGATAGTAAGTGTTGGTCCAATTTTAAAATTCCTTCTCACTAAACGTTCACAATGCGAAATGTAGGTTTCGAATGCTAAGTAATTGCACTAAGGCGAGATGGACACGGTACGTGTTCTATATTTCTGGCGTTCTCTCTCTATTATGGTATGGTTGTGCATCCAAACATTTGATTGCAGTACGGCGTCTTATGGAGTATTGCCCTCTCTTTCTATCCAATACAATTTTACATAAGACTCTCTCTTTCTACCGCAAGCTGTGTTGCCGATTCAGGAAGCTCGGGGTTATTCGACTCGTCCATCTTGTTTCACGCGCAAATACTTAACAAGTTCATTCAACGATAGCTTCAGTTGTGTTAATCTTAGACAATTGAGTTTTTTACCAGTTATTCCCAGAACTCTTATGAATGTGATGGTTATCTTGTAATTTAGTTTTATTGTTTAATTTCCTTGAAATTAATTATAAATGATAGCCAAATTCTCATTTCTACATTTTGACGTCCTTAAATTTTCACTATACGAGAAACTTTTTTATTATTGCAGAAAAGCACAAACACCCAGCGGATGAAATGACAAGGGAAGTCCAAATTTTGATATGAGACCAACCACATTTCTGTATGAATCATGGTTCTTGAGTTAGACGGTAATAAAAACAATATTTCGTGCGCTCCGAACGAACATTTCATGTCGTTCAGTGATCTTGAATACTTCTCAGCGATTCTCAACAGGCGATGTGAAAGGAAAATTAGAGTATTTATTTTTTAATTTCACTTATAAAAAAACAGTGAAATATATTTAAACATGTCTAAAAATGAATTAGAAATTTTACAATTAATAATATTAATGCCAAAGACATTCAACCAGTAGTTGTCGTAAAATGTGCTTTCAAAAGCAAATATGAGATGAATTATTGAGTGTCCGAAAAGAATATTATGCATTGTCCGCACAAACCCTTGCAGTATTTGATACAATCCATGTCATCTCACCTTTGTGAATGAGCATTTTCCCTTTATTTTACATATAAAAAAAAGTGGATGTATTGGACGTACAAAATGACTTGGGACTGAAACTTAGCAATAATGACCTTGATATCGATGTCATTCGCGCAAAACAATTCAAGCCTCGTCAGTATGTGATGAATTAACAATGTTCTAACTGGATTTGGACTTGTTTTGCTATTTATATTTCAGTTTTAACTCTCATTTAAAGGTCTGTTTTTTTAAAAATAATAATTCTAATAAAAATAATACATATTTTTTTATCAAAAATCTTTAATTTCTAATATTAAGCCATTTTATTTAACATGTTTTGAAATTATTTCCGTTCAAGTGATATTCTAATTTGCTCCAGGCTTGTAAGTGGTACGTAACTGAAGGAAGGGTGAGACCCCCTGCCGAAATCCCATCTTGCTTATGAATAAAATAGTAGTAAAAATAACTTTGTCCTCTGTGACCTTCACACTCACAGACTGGCGAAACCCTGAGTTGTCAACGTCTATCGTCCGTGGGAAGACAGCTCCCCTTTCGTGGGACATACGATATTGGAAGAGAGTGCAGCAAACATTCTCAAAATTTCGCCAGCTGGTAGAACACCAAACAAAACCCACATACTATTAAAATTTTGAAGTGTCAGGGAGTATTAGAAATAGTGTATTAGAGACGTTTTGCATCAAGACCTTTCATGACCTCCGCGCTTCCTGCAACGAGTAAAATTGCATCGTTAGTGCCAAAAACGTTTATCAATCGATGCCAGATTTTATAGCACGTTCCTTCTTTGACGACTGATGGCAAAGGTCATATCCGTTGGTCTCTTTAGTTTTAACGGCACAGTATACTAATTTTACCGAAGTCGTAAACCAATGCTATTTTTAAGAATCGTGAAAAACATACTTACATACGGTGCATTTGATGTTATTGTTTTGAAACTTTTTTTATTAGAACCCATTATTATGAAAATTTTGTTTCTAAGCAAAAGTGAAATGTATTTATTTGTTTGTCCCGTATCGAGATAACATTTTCAGAAGCTCGTATCTTTGCAATAATTGTATTTGGATTATTCCACGTATGTGTTCGACCATTTGTCTTTCCGAAGCTGTCATGTAAACACCCGTTTTTAACCAGCACCCTCTCCAGGGAGAGGGTGCTGCTCAGACCCTGTCGACAGCGGCGGGGCGCGGCGATTTCCGCACTTCAACAGGCTGGAGGTCATGAAAAGTATGAATACTAATTATCGCAAAATCACTACATGCGATACTTCTGTCTTCAAAAATCAATATTTATGGATTTTAAAAGGTGCTGAACAAGCTGGCAAAATTTCATGTCAATCCGAGTATCAAGCACAGCGAGTGTTGCGTGTAAGCGCTGCTGAGAAGTGACAACGCTGTTCTCCATAAGCTCTGTACTGCAATCAAATGCTTGGACGCTCTATAGGTATGGCTTAAGATTTGTGCTCGGGAAGGAATAGACCCAGAGCGACATAGAACTGAATGACTTAGAATCAACAAACTAAAAACGGCAGATGGAAGATTCTTTAAAGCACCTCTCTCCTAGAGTGCATGGTGATAGAGGAAGACTCATATATAAGATGAGTGTGGTGATATTGAAGCAGCTAAAGGCTCAGTCTCTGCTGGGGAAAAAACATGACGAAACAGAATAAAAGAAAATGAAAAACTAGGAATGAAAAAATACCAATAAGAAGAAGGAAAGAAGAGATGCAGAAGAGCATGGGGAGGAGTAAGAAGTGAATTAAGAAGGAAAGAAGAAGATGCAGAAGAGGATGAGGAGTAAGAAGTGAATGAAGAAGAAAAGTAGAAAACAATCCAGAAAGAAGAAGAGATATAACAAGGCCGCAAAATCGAAGTTCCCCTTTCTCAGTCCCCCCGGGCAGTACGGTGTCCTCGGGCTGCTTGCCATCTGCAGAGCGCGGTCTTCGCCGCTCGGGGCGGCCAGTGATTCGACTCGGGCGCTGCTTTGTAGCTGGCGGCGGGCGGCGGCGGTTGCGGTGGCAGCATGAATCTCCCATTTAGCGCGCGCCGCCTCTGCGATATCATCTGCGCGTTTTTGCTCGCGCGGGCCGCGGGCTGCGTGCGGTTTGGCTGCGGCCGCGGCGGCGGATTATGAATAGTGTAAGTGGGCTCTGTGCCCGATGCACGACCGGCTCCCAAGCAGGGAGGTGTATTTCGGGTTTTACCAGGTCCGCCAGGAAAAACGAGGAGAATGTGTTTTATGGGAGATTTTTTACTAGCGTGAACAATTGTATGTATTGGTATTCGAGTACTTTAGGAAGAACAAGTTTACGAGATTGATTTGTAGTAATTTGTTTTTGTAATGACAGACAAGGGAGAAAGTTATCCAGAAGAGATGAAATTAAAATTAAAGCCCATTCTTCCCAAGAAACAATTTTCAAAATTTTAATACTGCATTTTGATCAATGGTTAAATCGTTTTTTATCTTAAAAAGTTATATTCCTTTTAGTAATCCAAGCATTCGATTAGATTTTACTTTTCTTCTACGTTGAATCTCTGTACCATATCACCTGTTTCTGGAGAAATTATTTTAATATCGTAATAACATTTCAAGTAACCTGCGTAACCTAAAAGAAACAATTAAGCTGTGATATTGACGAAATTAAATTTGCCAATTACTAACCAAAATATTTCTGAGAATTTCCCATTGATAATCCTGAACACATATAATAAACACAATCATTTGAATTATCGATCTAATTCTCTTATTCCTTACAGCATGCAACGGTCACTGTTAACAGATTACACTAGACAACACTTTTTAATGGTTTTACAAAGACATACCATATAATCGTACATGTCAATGCCACGAAATACACCTGGTCAATATTTAAATATATAAACCATTATAAATAACCCGAAACACTGCAGATCAATTTATGTGCAGGAATGCTTTATACGCGTTAGCAACTTCGGTCCACTTAACTGTAATCAAGAGTCCCACTCCCACCTCCGGAAACAATTTGTAAGCGCACATCTGGAGCGGTCGCCAGGGGCGCGCCAATCGACGGCGGAGGCGATGAACCTCGCAGCCCAGGCGCCGCCGCGCCGCGCCGCGCCGCCTGCACACGCGAACTCTGGCGGCAGCTCCAGGAATGTCGCTAATTTCGGGTTATTTTCGTATCGTTACGGCCGTTTCGGGGCGGCGCCGTCACGTTATTTCGCTGTCAGCGAAGTGCAGATGGACAGGCTCGTTGGCGATGAGGTGAGGAAGCGAATGCGTGAGGGAGGTGCGTACGGTTTGGGAACTCTTATTCACTCGGAAGTCTTTTCGGGGCGAGAGTTTGTTTTCGTATTTCTCTTCACAGGAAATCGGGGAATAATTGTAAAATAGCCCAATATATAGCTTTAGTATATTTTTCTTTCGATTTGTGAATAGTAATTGGAGGTCACCAGATTTCTTTGAATTCACTTTAAAATAAAATATATGTTTGTAATTTTTAATTCTTCATGAATAATAGTACTAAATTGTATGCCCAATCATTTTTATATCTACACTCTACTGTCTGCCTTCCTTTGCGAAATTAATTTTGGCGTGAATTCTGCTTACGGTTTAACAACTAGCGTTGATCATGATCGAATGGTCAGACGTTTTGTCATAAGCCAATTTTTCGGTATCCAGGACCCATGCAACGTGGATTGTGACTACTGAATGAGTTAGAAGAAGTGATTTACAACGTCGAGGGGGAAAACTGTTTGCCTTTTTATATGACAGGAACCTACAATACGAATATTTTTGCCGAAATTCGCCGCTTTCTCGGACATAATTTTCAATACTACGATACTACGAATACTACGATAATGTGATAAAGTGAAACTGTTTTAAATGAAAAAAAATACCCGAAATCTGTCCATCTGGGATAGATGACCAGACTTAATAATAAATCTCAAATAAAATAAAATGCTTTATAAGCAAATTAATAAACAAATTTATATTTTTTGAAATGTTTACCTGAAACGTATTTGTGCACATTTGTTCACCAACATTTTACTGAGTACTTAATGAAGTCACTTCCTTTACAAAATCACGAAAATGAGGTTGCGGTAATCCACTGAAAACAGTGTGCATTTACTGTGGTTGCTGACAGTTTCCTTCACATTCCCATACAAAAAGCCAGCTCTCTAAAGCCCAGAATACAGGCTTCGCGTGCCGAGCTAATGAATGGAGTGTACTTTGGCCATAAGCCTCCGCCATCGCGACCGCCATCACGTCCGCCTTCGTGGAAGGGAGCGGAGCACAGTGGGCAGCAATGGGTCAAAGGGTGAGCACGCCACAAAGAAAAAACTACGAGTTAACTCAAAAATACTTTAGTTTTTCGAAAAAAATGAAAAACCATTGTAAGATTCAGCTGTTAATAACAAGATGCAAAATACTCGGACTTAGAGCAATATTCAAATGCAGTTGACAATTGCAATTTGAAGTTTTCTGAATTCAACTGCAACGATAAACTCATGAAAACCAAACTGTATTGAGATCTGTACGCTCTGTGCTGTTCAGCATCTGTGTGACCTGCGTTTGTTAGGTTCTTTGTAATATGACATTTAGTGATCACAAATACTCTCAAAATCAAGGTTGATTTGTATTCACATCTGTACGATCACACATCTGCAATAATCCTGAAGCACATATTCTCCAAACAAGAGATTTATTTTCCTAGTAACTGGTATTGTTGATGAAAACTTAATCAGAGTCAAACATCTTAATTGTTAAAAGAATCGATGCAACAGAAATACTATGTTGTTAATGCGTACATTTTGTAGCAAAGTTTCCACCATTTTTCAATTTGCGTTTCACTGTAACGTAAGTATGTGTAAATTTGCAAATTAATTTACAGTCAAAATATTACTAATCTGTTTGCTTAGTCGTATAAATAATTTCTTTTTCGTCACGGAGACGTTAATGAATTTTAATTACAAAATTGCATTCTTCAGTAAATTACATAAAAGTAGTACAATGAAAAAATATATAAATTCCTTGAATTACCTGCTTCGATACATGGGCTTGGGAGTCAGCAAGTGAAGCATGGCGCAGGGAAATTCTCGGCTCGAGTCCCAAAGGTGACACGATGTCAACAGTAACTAAATAGCTTGGTGGAAACCGAACACTGCCCGTAGAGAATTGCAGAGGCTAGTTGGTTCCGTGATTTCCTCCTTGCAATTCTCGGCAGATTTCGTAGCATTCTAACAACGGGTCAGGTCATCGTTCGCAGCCTTAGAGCCATGCAATGACCTGATCTTTTGTCATAAAGTCCATTTCCAATCGAGTTACGAAAAAACACCTACAAACGTTTGAAGACCGGGATATAAATGATAAGGTGGGAGATCCTCGAAATACTATGTGATCGTGGTGTTTTTGAAATTTAACGTTGAAAAACAGTTAAAAATCACACGTGATTAATGAAGGAGAAATACAATAAGTGAACGTTCTTAAGAGCTGCAGCATCTGTGGCCCAACTATTTTACTACATCCCAGGCGATTCCGAGTGGCATTTGTGGTGGACAATGCGGGTTCGCGGCAGGATTTCTCGGGGTACTCCTGTTTCCTCTGCCAATATGCATTCCACCAGATCGCTCCATCATCCATCCCCTACCCTATCCTGTCATTAACTACCATTCCGCTAACGATCTACAGATCACAGCAGCGCCTAGGCGTTAACCTAAGAAGTAACTGAGAAGGACTGCGGCTATACCAGTGGGTTATCGACAGGGAGGGCCCCGGTCTGCAGAACTAGAGATAGGGGAAATTGTGAGGGACGCTCCCTTCCTAGACACAGATTTACACTTCCATGCACTACACGTCTATACACATCGGAAGCGTAGAGCTCGTCTCCTTGGTGGGACAGTGCCCCGCTGGGAGAGATTCTTGAAGAGGAAAATCCCTCGCAAGACGACGTGTAGGTCGGTTCCGAATTTCACCATCCCGCAAGCATTCACTCTAAAAGACTTTCATAACACGAACAGGATTAATGGTCATAGCAGTTGACTTGCACGGAAACATCAATAAATCAACCACTTCTCCACTGAGTTAACCAAAATAATAAAAAGTTCTTAAAACTCAGTGTTTCATGGTAGAAATTGTATTCCGTCGCGCCGGAACAAAACTTCCATTAACACTGCGAAGCAAAAACGCGCGCTGGTTCTTTCCCCGCCCCACTGTGCCCCGCCTTTGCGCACATGCGGGCTCTCCGCCCGCGCGCGCGCGCGCACGTGGGCGCAAATAGCGCAGAGCGCGCACGTGCGCCCACACACGAGCACGCGCGTGTTTGAGAACGAGCCAGCGCAGAGCAGCGCGCCCGCCGAGAGCAAATTGGCATTACGATCGGCAAACACATTGACAGCGGGCGGTGCCACGGGACTGCATTGCTACTAATGCGTCGGCGTTCTGAAATAATAATTAAACTACTGAATCATCACTTAAATACGATCGAGGCGTTCGTGTGAGGTCAGAAAATAAACGTTTAATTGAGAGGTGTGCGGAATTGGATACTGGATTCAGGCAATTCGTGATTCATTTTTCTAGTTGTACTAAATGTTTTAATAAGAAATTGATTAGAAAAATTATTTCATTTATGGGTCCCGGAATGGACTTTTCGAATACTCTCTCAGAGAATCGTTCAATCTGATACAGGGAAGTGGGTGATGACTGGTCACCTGACGAATGAAAAATGTAATAAAACGTACCATGTTTTGTGATCTGATCCAACTAATAATTTCAATTTGCCACTTTCATAATTTTTTTCTACAATTGTTTTTGAATAAACGTACAAATGAAATAAAGTTATACAATGAAAAGAACTAACGAATTGATGATAAGGATTTCCAAAGTGCTTCATCTCTTACTTTGTAAAGAAAGTTGAATAATTAATTTGATCATAATTCAAGAGTTGAAAATCTAGTCAATGTGAACTTGAAACTGTCGAAGTGAAAAGAAGGGTAAATCATGGAGCATTTTGAGGAAACATTATCAGAGAAATATTCGCCCAAGCAAAATCAAGTGACACAGCTGCTTGGAATTGCTTCTTAGTACGCAGAGATACGCAGGTGAATGGTTTTTCGTTTTATTTTTTTATTTAAGGTCGCATCAACTACCAGGTCATTAGCAACCACTATTGGATTTAACGTGAGGGTGAAACTATATGGTGATGATAGAGGGTAAAAGGACAGACACATACAACCATGCCCGAGGCAGGACTCGAACTCGCAACCCCTCGGTCCGAGATCACTACGGCACTACTGCTTTAGCGATCTAGGCTACGAGCCGAAAGGTGAAAATTTCTATACCACCGTAAGGGATGGGTGATTCTATCAAGTGATTGTTGCATGGATTGCTATCCCCACGTGATCTTCTCTGTACGAACATCTGATGCATAACCATCTATCTCTCATCATTATTCACCTCCAATGACGCCTTACAATCGACCATCCAAAGGAATGTAATGGCAATCCACCACTTTGATCAGTTCAGGAAAGGGGAGGCATACAGATCAAAGTCTCCTCTGTCTTCTACTCCCTACACCAGCTGCGATAGCTAAAAGACACTTCCGGTACCTCTGAAGCATCGCTGACCGGGTGGTTTTAATGTTCGTGTCCCGTCGGCAACGTCTTTTCAATTCTAGGTGCAAAAAACAGGTAAAGATGTTCACGTGCAATTGCACACAGGCCGATGTGACCCAAAGGGGAGGTAAAGGTAGAGCTCCATCTATTCATGACCGTCAGCACAAAGAGGAAATTGTGTGGCGGGCACAACGGTCACCCCACCTTTACTCCCCGAAAATTCCTGACAGTGATTTCGAAAGAAAGCTGAGTTGATCCCAAAACCCCACTTGTGTACACAGTTGGGCTAAATTCAGCCAATCTAGAGGGAAATTCCAGCGGCCGTCTGCTCTGATAGATATGTTCCGTGGTTTCTCCAATACCAGGTGAGCGTCAGAACAGAATCCTAACAAGCCAGGTCAGAACAAGCACGGTTAGAGACCGTGAGCGATCTTACATTCCTCATTCTAGCATTCTGCCCTTATTCCACATTCTATCCTCATTCTGGAGGGAACCGTTTAGGACGGCGCTGGATCTCACATTCCAGAGGGGGAATCATCTTTGAAAATAATATGCTGTACATTTACGGGACTAATGAAAATATAAGTTGAAGCTCCCTGAACCAACTCACTCACACACCTACGACTACGCTCAATAGCTAGTATGGCACTGTGATCGTCATCATGAAAATGATCTTCATCATTATCATCTCTTACGTGTTAATTTCAAGATCCCCTACTCACTTATATCTCGTTTGTTCTTCAGTCGCGCGTTCATCTTTTTCACAAACTGCAAATTCCTGTTGCCTCCCTAATCTTCCCTCCCCGTTGGACCGCGGCCTCAGGAGTCAGCGACCCCGGCGCGCCGCGCGAAGATTTCATTCACGGGAGCCTCTCGAAGGCGCGAAATGGATGGCGGCCAACGCTAATTGCGAGGTGCTCGACAGCGAGGCCCCGTTCGCCCATATTTCGCCGATGACCCTTGGCTCCTTGCGGCTCTAATGCCCCGGAATTTATGCCCCGGCCGGCGCGTCGGCGCGCGCCCGCGCGGGCAAACGGCTGCGCTCGCCGCATTCCGCCGCTAACACCGGTTCATTGTCCAGGGCGCCGTCGCGTGGCCTTAAATTTCCTAACCACTTGAGACCGGTGGCCCCAGGAGAGGGGAGGGTGACGGCGCGCACGGTAGCGGATGGGCGGGTGATGACTCCTGCGGCTGCAGGAGATGGCGTATAAGTGCATGTGAGTTAGAGATTGCTTGGTGTTGGGAAGGAAGGAAAGTGTCAGCAGTTAGGGTGGAGGGGAAGATTGTCTTAAAGTGTGATTTGCACCTGCTGAAGGTGATCATACGATGATGATGATAGATGATAGAAATTTGCAGAGTCATTTCATCGCAAGGTGTTTAATTTCCTTGATAGCTGGAGAGAGGGTAGCACATGTGAGTCGGTCTTGGTAGCCCACAGGCAGATGATGATTCCTGGAGTTGCAGGACATGGCGTATGAATGCATCTGAATGCATCTTTGTTTAGGTGGAATTCAAAATGTGTGAACGACAGTGTCTGTATTTGAGGTTGAGTGGAAGACGGTTCATCACCGAGTGGAACTTGCTCATTGCGATGAGGATAGCAGATAATGGAAATTCGGGGAGTTATTTCATTTTTATCGCAAAGTCAAATTTCTCTGATAATTGGGGAGAGGGTAGCAGGTCGCCGGACATGACAGCAAATAGGCATGTGATGATTTTTGTTGCTCTAGGAGAAGGGGTTTGCGTGTGAGTGAATGATTGATGTGTTAAGTAGCATTGAAAATGTGGGGGAGGAAAGTGTCTGTGGTTGAAGAGAAGGTTTTAAGTGTAACTTGCCGTAATTTAGAGTGTTCTTTAAATGTAAATGAATCATGATGATGCTGATAGATGGTCGAAATTTAGGGGGATCATTAAATCACGAAGTGTTAAGTTTCCTTGGCAGCTAGGGATAGAGAAGAGGTTCGCCCGACACACGGTAGATTGGCTGGTGATATCTCTTGTAGCAGTCGATCACATATAAGGACACAACAAATAGTGGATGTCTGATGACAATAAAAATGTGAGAAGTGTCAGTGTTTGGGGTTGACGGGTAGAAAGCCACAGAGTGTAACTTAAGGTGATTAATGGCGATCATGAAGTGTAATGCGTTCATCCCCTGATGATAAACGGTAAAAATTGTGGGTTGTCATTACATCGCAAGTGGATGCATGCGCAGTACAGGAGGCGGCCAACCCTCGTCACGTACGATCATTAGGAGCAAGTGCAGCAGAGCATTGCGGAGATCCATCGTTCCACGATTTCAGAACTAATTTTCCACAGAGTTCCCATTCGTTAATGTACAAAATTGTCACGAAACATCTGTAGTTTAAGAAAGTGCGTGCAAAATGGGTGCCGAAACAACACCCGAACACAAAACATGCGCATGGGATCAGCACTGACATTTTCGGAATGGTACCAAGTTGATGGCGACGAGTTTCTGGATTGGATTGTTACAGACGATGAAAATAAGATTGCTCATTTACTCCAGACACCAAATAGCAGTCAAAGAATTGGTGTCTCAATCTAATTACAACCAAGAGCAAATTCAAGCAGACTTTGTCAAGGGGAAAAGTCTTGTGAACGGTCTTTCGAAATGCCCTTTCTGATCATCAGGAACTCGGCCAGAGGTGATTCAGTGAACGCTGAATGTTACCACACCGTAGAGTTTGGAAGGAGTCTTCCAAAGCTGTTCCACTGCAGAGCAGGGTCTTCCAGAGCAGTTCCACTTCCAAATCTTCGATCTTCCGCAGCAGTTCCACTGGGAGGTAAGGTGTTTACCATGTACCCTTATCGTCAGTCCCCAGCGATTTCCATTTTCTTATATCTCAAGATATTCCTGTCCGATCAGCTTTTCGCATATCAGCGTCCAGTCAGCGTCGACGCAGAGTTGCAAGAGGCTGCCAAACACTGATATCTATCCCAGGCGGTAGACTCCTACGAAACAGGGATACAAATATTGATCCCACAGTAAGGATTTTTTCTCGTTGTAACGCTGTCTCATTTCTCGTTGTAACGATGTGGGAAAATAAAACAACAGTCACTTTATCTACAATAACAACGCCTTTTCAATCAGTTTCTGTTTTTTGTTGAGCTAGGAAAACTTATTTCTGAATGCACATAGTATCCTCTGTATAATCGTCTCTCTACAGTCGTATACGAGAAAGTAAAATGAGTAAGGTAAAAAGAAAATGCTCTAGTTATTAAATATAGCGATCTATACGGGTTCTCATTACTCATTTGGATTACATACATGATGTTTTACATATTTCAATTTATATTTTTGAAGAATTTAGGTTTTTCACCGAGTACCAATATAGGTATGCTTGCCATAGTTTTGTTAAGGATTTATTTATTTATTTGTCAAAAACAGTAAAAACTGTATATGACGTGTGGGGAAAGACATTTATCTGCGCACATTTTCTTGAGGGCCAGAATTTAAAAAAATCATAATCAGAAGAATCAGGATCATAAGAAGAGTCTGGAAAGTCGACACCCCGCAACACTTTCTTGGACTCTCATAATAACCAGGAAATTAAATAATTCGAAAAAATGAATTTATAACTTCGTGGTTTTAAATTTATTTAATTTGTTCACCTAATCCGCTAAAAAGTCAAAGATTTTGATAAGGCCAGAGCACTCATTAACCGAAGATAATTGTTTTTCACTAAACAATATATGGTGATAATTATACGATTCACTAATATAGTAATTATGGTTGTGTGTGAGCAAAATTCTTACAGTCACACAACCCACACAATTCCTATGTATTCCTATGTAAGTGTACGATTGCGGAATACTTCGCAGTAAGAATAAAATAGAAGAGAAAGGGACGCCAAGGTAAAATACGACACTTTCTTCCTTTCGACATTGAAACCATCTTTTCAACATGGTTTGATGTTTTTCAACCTGAAACCTGCAAGGAGCAACATGGTTGCTTCTTTTTATTTTATTAAGAAAAGTAAAACTTCGGTGTGGAAAATTCACAACTTGGCAAAAATTGGAAGTTATTTAAAGTATTTACTTTAAACCCAATTATATTCGTTCATTGAAAAATTATTAAACCTGTGTATACTTTAAAAACGTATCGCAGCTTTAATAATAATAATAATAATAATAATAATAATAACATCAAAGTAAGAAGTTTTATTATTATTATTATTATTATTATTATTTGTACAATAATTTCAAATGTTCTTGTTTCCTTCGTCCTTCGAAAGTGGCAATCAGTCTGAGCACTGAAATGATGGAGAGGATAAGGCAGAGAAGAGACAAGTTAGGACACTTGATATGGACACATGATATGCTCATGCTTTCCAGTCTCTTAAATTTGTAATTTTCAAAAATATTACTGAACATATCATTCTATATCCATAAACATTTAACATATTTCGTTTTTGAAATCCCTGAAGAGTGCAAAAGTATTAAATATTTTTAAACATAAATACATTATTTTAATGATACTGTTCCGTATCTTGACAAAGTGGAAATTCACGTTATCTATATCTATATCTATACTTCTATACTAATATATAAAGACAGAACTGCACTGACTTACAGCGCGATAATCTCTGAATCTACTGAACCAATACTGCTGAAACTTTTGTACTAGCTTCCTTTAAAGGTCTGGAGTAACATAGGCTATGCTTTACAATCACAAACCTTACTATATTCACAAAATAATTACTTTTCCGGACATTTTTCGCCTGGCTCTACATCACAGATTCAATAGTGGATCAATGTCAATTGTTTAGCTGCGCGACACCAGAGGATGAGATCTGAGATCTTCTACTGATTTCATCAATGTACAGAATTGCTTATTTAGAGGACTGTTTGTTTATTTTTCACAGTCATTTGTCTAACCCGAAATAATTCTGCATTCTTTCCGCTTTATTTATAAAAGTAACTTGAATATTGATTTTAATTGCGTGTAGGTGTGAGTGCATGAAGTGTACAAGAGACTAAATGTTTGGAAGATATAATTTTCTAATGGATGTGGTTAACATTGCCGTAAAAAGGTATGAGTGCACACATGTTTAGTTGTAGTAAATTAAGCATAAGTATTTGCAGGTTGGGCAAGTGACAGTGCGATTTACGTGTTATTCTGAAACTGACGGAGGGATGCATATTTTAGATAAGTGTTTTAATATAGTGGCGAGTACTTTTGGGTGTTGAAGGAATTATTAAATTGATGATAGTTCGGCAATAATAGAATTTTTAGTAAAACCACAGTACAATTAAAGTAAAACAATATTGGTAAATGGGTATTTGAAGGAATTTAATATGTGACAATGCTGGTTTTGAAGGTTGTTATTTTATATAGAAAAAGTGTTGTCAAGCCGAGGGCCACTGTGAACTCGGTTTTTTGGAGATATTATAATCGCGTAAGTGCTCAGTGGCTCCTTTCGGTCAGCCACAACTTATCAAGGATCCTAAAAAGGTACTAGAATCCAATTAAAATTCCTTTAATTATTTCTAGACGTCGATTGATGCGGAGAGATCAATTTTAAAATTTCCTTTCTAAATACGCAAGAAGAAAAAATATGAAAATGGTTAAGTTTTATAATATGCCAATTGATTGAAAGTATGGATATAATACATAAAATTCCACAAAGAGAATATACGTAAGTACATGCATTTTAATTTTAGTTTAGATTTGTTTATTATTTTCAGTTATAAAGAGAAAGCAGTTTGGGGGTGGGAACCCCATTAGGACTAAAATTTAAATATTTTTAGTGAGAAGTGTTTTAGTGTTTACGGAAGACCAGGTATTTCCATATTGGAGCAAGGCAGAAAGAGGCGGGATAGGGCGGAGGGAATACACAGTAGAATAGAAGAAGGCTCTGCCATAGGGCGAGAATAGATGGAATTCCTCTTTCTGTTTAATACAAAATTATTATAAATACCCCGGCAACGCGGGGTTCTTCAGCTAGAAAAATTATTATACAGAAAATTACTCTAATATATAAAAATCCATGTTTGTTGGTTCGTGCTTAATGCGCTGCAGTAGCAGGCATCCAATTGCAATAAAATGTGTCAACATATTGCTTGCACCTGCGGAAAGAACATAGGCATATTACAATTATTGTAACTCCACTAGATGGCGCTAGAGCACATGATGGCATTTCAGTTAAATGCAATTCCCAATGCACGTGCGCTTTATTGTTGTTGGGCGTTGCCGTGTGTCGTGGGGCGAGGTTGAGAAGCACACAAGGAGCAGGCGGCGCAAGTTGATGACAGGAAAGTGAAAAAGAGACAGGGAAAATAGAGAGAGGAAAAAAGAGAGAGGGAAATATTGAAAGAGAAGGAAATAGAGAAAGATAGGGAAACTAATGAAAGAGAATGCAATAGAGAAAGAAAGGGAAAATAGCGAATGAGAAGGAAAATAGAGAGAGGGGGAAATAGAGGCGGAAATGGAGAGAGAGGAAAATAGAAAGAGGGGGAAATGAGAGAACGGGAAAAGGGTCAGAGAGTGAGAAAGAGAGACACAGAGAGGAAGAAGAGACAGAGGGAGAAAAGAGACAGAGGGAGAAAAGAGACACAGAGGGGGGATAGAAACACTGATGGAAAAGAGAGTGGGGAAAATGAGAGAGGAGGAAAAAGAGGGAGAGGAAGAGGGAAAAAGGGAGGTGAAAAGAGAGGGGAAAGAGAGGAGAAAAGATAGGAGGGAGAGGAATATTTACTCAATTATTTCTTCTGCGGCAGCAACGCGCCGGGTACTAGCTAGTTTATACTATGTACAAAGATTCCAAATGTTGTATTACTAATTTACCCAACCCCACTCAACGTATTACTATTTATCCTACAGAACACATTTAAATGAAAAGAGCAAACATATTCTATGAAAGTTTATTTAAAAATTAAATTTCATAATTTATGTAAAAGTCCTTTATCATACATAAATATTGTTGTAATGAAATATCACGAATGAAAACATGCAAAAAAAATAGTCAATATCAGAGTAAAAGTGAAAACAAAATAAATTAGTGATTTCCAAAAAGTAGCATAATTCAATTATTTAAAACTATATTCAGAATTCTAATTTAACTAAGAATATTATCAATTCTATGATAAAATACTAAATAAAATTAAATTAGTAACACGTCAGCAAATAACTCACCTGAAAAATACCAAAAAATCGTCGAAAACTTGCAGTAAATATAGATGAGGTATAGTTGTAAAAAAGGCTGGCTTCTCAAAATCGATGTAAAAAATAATAATAATAAAAATCCATAAAAATCTTGATAAAAAAGGAGTGTAGATATGTGCTGGGAAGTTGGGGAAAAATCGTCGAAAACTTGCAGTAAATGTAGATGAGGTATAGTTGTAAAAAAGGCTGGCTTCTCAAAATGGATGTAAAAAGTAAATAACAATAAAATCCATAAAAATCGTGATAAAAAGGGAGTGTATATATGTGCTGGGAACTTGGGTAAAAATCGTCGAAAACTTGCAGTAAATATAGATGAGATATAGTTGTAAAAAAGGCTGGCTTCTCAAAATCGATGTAAAAAGTAAATAACAATAAAAATCCATAAAAATCTTGATAAAAAAGGAGTGTATATGTGCTGGGAACTTGGGTAAAAATCGTCGAAAACTTGCAGTAAATGTAGATGAGATATAGTTGTAAAAATGGCTGGCTTCTCAAAATCGATGTAAAAAAATAAATAACAATAAAATCCATAAAACTCTTGATAAAAAAGGAGTGTATACATGTGCTGGGAACTTGGGGAAAAATCGTCGAAAACTTGCAGTAAATGTAGATGAGGTACAGTTGTAAAAAAGGCTGGCTTCTCAAAATCGATGTAAAAAATAAATAATAATAAAAATCCATAAAAATCTTGATAAAAAAGGAGTGTATATATGTGCTGGGAACTTGGGGAAAAATCGTCGAAAACTTGCAGTAAATGTAGATGAGGTATAGTTGTAAAAAAGGCTGGCTTCTCAAAATCGATGTAAAAAAATAAATAACAATAAAATCCATAAAAATCTTGATAAAAAGGAGTGTATATGTGTGCTGGGAACTTGGGGGAAAAATCGTCGAAAACTTGCAGTAAATGTAGATGAGGTATAGTTGTAAAAAAGCTGGCTTCTCAAAATCCATGTAAAAAATAAATAATAATAATAAAAATCCATAAAAATCTTGATAAAAAAGGAGTGTATATATGTGCTGGGAACTTATACAAAACATCGTCGAAAACGTGTAGTAAAATTGCTGTAAATGGTCCGTAGAAAATCTTGATAAAAACGGTGTGTAAACGGCCGTGAGCTTGGAGAGGGTGGGGAACAGGATCGGATGAGTCTGCGTGGACAAACGGATTAATTAAATACTGTTTAAAAGAATTTTAACATTCTAATTATCAACGTATGACTATTGTTGATTGAATGATTTCATCACAGATATTTCATTACAACGTTTTTGTTTTAGGAATATTTTACCATTTGATGAATTTTGTGAACGACAATAGTATCATATGGTATGTCATAGCACGCGTAATTTACATTCTACTCTAATAATTTAAATTATAGATGACGAAAAAGAAAAAAAATGTATTACAAATATTGACATTTTTTTATTAATTTTTTTTAAACGTTTCACGAGAGCCTTTCGATGTGAGATTCCGAATACGATTCTGACGGAATATGATTCAGGATACGGAATGAGAAAAAACAACTCATTCATTTTGGGGATATTTCCTGTAACTAATCACGTTGATTTTTCATGTAGGGCTCACACTGATACGGTGCTTTAGTTTTTAAAAGTTGAGTGTGGTTGAATTTGAGTATGGTGAAACATTAAAGAGTATATTCTTAGGAACATCATTTTAAGTTTTTCGTAAAATGTATTTTTAGATATAAAAGTGGTAACATGAGGTATGTATATGAGTCCCCTTAGTATCTGTTCATATATTGCAAACACTCTAGCAGAAACCATTTTAACTACTAGTTTAGTCACTTCTTTTGCCATCATAGCTGGGTGGTTCAGTTGTGAATGATAGCTGATGTGTAAATCAGCTATCAAAAAGGTAAAAAGGCTAAAAAACAAAGGTGTTCGTTTTTTCTTGCTTCTAAAATTTCTGATTTTTTGGATTTTTTGCGTCTTTGGCTTTTAATTACAGTTTGAGTTGCTTTATTTTGAGTTTTTTGAGTTTTTGGTTTGTTTTTTTTGTGTTCCACAGAAAGACGATTCTGGAACATTTATTTGCCAACTCGTATTTGAAATATTTCTTTTAGGCGAGTAACGAAAGTAACAAAATATACATATATAAGAAAATATGGAATTATACCAAAATATGTAAAACGCGTATAATAAAAATAGCTTTAGTTAATACAGAATGTTATGAAATCTCTACAAAAATTAATTGAAAGTAGGTATCTTGCAACTAAAAATATGTTTTTAGGTGAGAATTTGTTCCCTACTTACGACGGTCCAATGGGAAATTAAACTTGATGGCCATTGCTTAGGAATCAATGACATTAATTTGCTAAATTTTCATACCATCGAGTAGATTACAAAGAAACATCTTACACAATTAATTTTGTGTATATTTAGTTACCGAGTATTTAGATAAAAGTGGATGTAACTCTTTAAGATCAGTACAATCATGAATAAAGCGCATCCTACACTTTTTTGCGTTGAAAGAAATCCTACACCATTTTACGTTGACAGCGAGACTGGGTAGGTAGACAGCGAACCGTGTTGATGAAAATATCTAGTGAAGCAAACTACTGTCTCATAAAAAGGAAAAGTCTCTAAAATAAATTAACAATATTGTAGGAAGGTGATGAAATGGAAAATGTTCTTTCAAAATGTTTGGACATTCACTAGTCCCAATGTGTAATAAACGAACCCATCATTAAGTCCTATCAGCCTATATATTATATCAGGCTAACGAATATGTGTCAAACCCAATCAATCCAAATATGTGTTCAAGTTAGTAACGTCAATGACGAATCGATTAAATGTTGACGTGTCACCAGGCCACGGGACCTCTTGGTACCAGTCTGCCTTGCTCCAGTCCGCAATTTGCTGCTGAAAAAAGGCGCGAAGTCCGTTGGCTTCTTACCTGCCCTGAACTCAGATTACTTAAGCGGGAAGTACTTGCTCGATGTGGAGGGAGACTGCAGATAGCGAGGTAGTGGCGGCCGACGCCTCCCTCCCTCCACGTCACCTCCCAGACGTTTCCCAGGCAATGGCCCTCGTTGCCCACAATGGCCGTGTTCCCTGCAACAGTCGATTTCAACGAGAACAGGAGAGACACTCCCAAGCATATGCAATAAAAGACTCTTGATTTATGACTTCGACATTACTTGTAATTACTTGCTCATTTTAAAACTGAATAATTGCTTAAATGTTCTGCTCAACGCAGCGCAAATCGTTTGAGTGTGAGATCTATGTGTTAAAATTCTCAAGTATGGAACATCAGTGAACGTAATATTAAAAACAGAAAATTGAATTTCTTTTTAGTTGGAATTTAGTGATTAGTTTGGAAATAGTTCCCAGTGTGGTCTATGGAACATCTGCGAAACGTGTTTAGAACACCTAGCTAATTTTGCAAGCACCTACTTGTACTTACAAGATACTTCCAACAAAAACTTATTGTATTACATGATTATTCGCAAGTTACAAAAATGGAATCTACACAAAATTAATTGTTTTGATTATAGTCAGAGCTGAAGAAAAAGGGATTATGTACAAAAGTATATTTTTAATATTTTCATGTTTTTCTTCCTCAAAAATGTGTATGATGTCTAGAAAGTAATGAAGATTCAACAGACAGAACTTGTAAATTATGTAAAACTTAATGAACAGGTTAGTTTTGAATAGGTTTACTCTGGAAATGCCAGATTGCAAATTCAGAGTTTCGTAGTACACTCGACGAATGTTATCTACGAAGCCAATGAAATATGTGCTGATATTTGATACAGAAAATGAATAGGTGCTTATACTCATCAGATATCAATCTTAAAGTTTTCACAACCCCCAAATATTCTCCAAATATGTGTCTGGTTATTATTTGTAATATTAACTATATTTTATACAATATATAAAATTGTTAAATTGTTGTGATGATTCTGATGATTTATTTTAGTGATTTTACAAATATCAATCTACTGCAACCCTGCTAAAGTAGGAGGCCTTTGCCCTTTATGGGATGTTGTAGGCTAATAATAATATTTTATACAAATTTCGTGGATTCGGAATGATTATGGATTACCACAATATCACGGTTGCCACCACGGAATTTAACAAACATTTGTTTTATTTTACTAAATTTAAATTTATTGAAAATTAGTACCACGTTATATTCGCATCCCATTTACGTCACATTATAAGGGTGTACTTTAATTATATAAATACATTTTCATTTCAAGCTATTTTTTAAAAATAAATTATTTCAGAAATGTTTATGGGAAGGGAAGGAGACTTGAAATTGGAAACCTTCCCTCGCTGACTATGCTTTCAGAATCCGCCTGTGTTAACTGCTAATTGCGAGTGCCCGACACCTCACCCACTGCTTAGCTGATAACGTCGTCCTCGTTCTCGACGAGTTTGCCTTGCCCGCCGTTTGCGCCTGCAAGAACGAGAGAGCCCCTGATGAAGGGCGAGAGGCGCAGTATCAGCCGTCCGCCAACGGACTGTAGTTCCCGCTTACGCCAGCGCCGTCTTCGTCGCCACCCGACCTATGGGGTAGCCCCGGTTTCCCTTAACAAACATAATGCTTAACAACAATGACCAGCAACAAGGGGCTGTGACGATCACGTTCGCATGGCAAGGGTGGATCCAAATAATCAAGTACCCGAAGAAAATTCACATCTATCCCGAAAAAACGCACTCTTGCAATTATTGTTAATGAAAGTTATTGTTTAATGAATCTTTTATTACCGAATTCGAGTTTGAAGCAAAATAGTGTGTTGATATCAATTTTTGTGCTGCATCTGGAAAGTACGATTTTGTTACCTTTTGTAAATACGTGTCATTTTTGCATATTGAAAGTACGTGATAATAAATTTGTTTTTTTACATTATTTATGTTCGTAATGCATTTTAAAGTAATTATGAACTATAGTAGGACTTTACCATGTTTTGCAATAACTATGATTGAGCAGCAAAAATACATAAGATTATATTAAATACATTACACATTATCCTAATATAGATTCGGATCCCTAAATTAATACGAACGCGTATTTCACGTTTACTGGGTGAAGGACAATGAAATCAATGCAAAATATTTACGCCTTCGTGATACCAAGGTTAGAATTTCGTTGAATTACAGAGATTTGAAATATCCACGTTCGGGGTACCCAGCATTGAAAATAGAGGCTGTAGATATACACCTTAACTATACAAGGATAAGGTTTCTTGTAAACGGAATAGTGCCGCAATCCAGGGCTAGCCCAATGCGAAAAGAGAGGTCGCGGGAGACCAGTCGTTGCGGGGCCCGCAGCAAGCGAAATCCCACGATGCAAAAAGGTTGCATAAAACGTTCTTAAAAGGAATAAGAGCGAGAGAGATTTTATTTAGAAAGAAGACAAAATTGTTGTAGCTTAGGCACATTTTGAGTAATATTCAAGTTAGAGGGAGATGTAAATTACTGTAATTGTTATCGTTCTCTGAGATGAAAGAGAATTAATGAAATCCCAAAAGTATTAAGAAATTCGATTCATGAAGGTTCGAGTTATTTAGGTTCAATTTGCTAATATTCGAATGGTACAATTTCAAGATATGGATATTCAAATAAGGAATTTTTTGCACGGCACAGCGTCCAGCATTGTTTTGATCACTCTATACCACGTTTGAGCATTTGCGCATGCGTCACTCGAATTGCGCATGCGCAGAAGATCGAGATTGTTGAAGTCAAATACTGCAAAAAGATTATAGTAGGTGTAGATATCGATTATCGAGATAGTATTATAGTAGGTGTAGATATCGATTTGTACCGGTTCGGAGATTGTACAGGTTCAGATATTGACGCTCCAATTATGGTGGTTCGAGATATCGATGTTCGGATTGTAGAGGGTCGAGAAATCGATGTTCGAATTACAGAGAATTCAGACATCTGTTTTCGAATTAGAGGAAACCGCCTTACAGTAATTCACGTTATGAATATATCGTTACAACTATAACCGTCACAAATGTCGAAATCATATAGCAACATCATCAAATCAACAACTACAACGGATGTTGGCACCGAAGGTAACGTAACCGAAAGTGATAGCAACGCAGCGAAAGCAAGCAACGATGTGGGCGGTCACCGGTCGCATGCCGACTCCGCCGCACGGAGGCATCGGCATCCACAGCGAGGCATCCCGCCCGGTGGAGCCCGGGCCGCGCCGCACGCGCTATCCCCCGCTACAATGCGGCTGCATAAATCGTATCCAGCGCCATAAAATGCAGAGCAGAGCACCGCCGCGCCGCGCCGCGCCGGGCCGCACGAACAGGGTGCCCCGCGCCGCAGGGATGGGAGTCACACTGCGCCCCCGCTGTTTCCGCTTCCTGTGAATTCGCGCAGCCTTAATTCCACTTTGGCGGAGGCCGTTAGCATGTGCTAGGAAGTACCTGGGATGCGATAACCATCTATCGACCGTCTCTTGTCGAAGTTACGAGACGGATTTAGAAACACTGTTTTAGAACGCCGCGTCCTGGTGCCGGAATACCGATAGTTGCGATCAATGTTCCGGCTGCTGGAGGGAGATAGCGAAAGACATAAAAAAGAGATGACGTAATGAGACTGGATTTTCATAGAACAATGAACGGAACTAAAACATTAAAAAAGGATTTTTTGAGAATAAAAGTGGAGGACGTAGTAAAATAGTGAACAAGGCTAACATTGAACATAACCGGAGAGTAACGGAGAAAAAATTGAAAGAAAAAATTAAAATGGCGATTGAATATAGTTGATTTCAATAAAATTGTTTACTATCAAGTGAAAAATATTTGCCAGACCTTTAAGAATTTATATAAGGTTTGAAATTTAGATATATGTACTGTATTTAAATACCTTATAAGGTGATGTATGAGCAGTGCTAACGCCAAGCATAACTGCTTTACTACAATTGCAAATTTGGAAAAGTTTCTGCAATGACCTTGGATTCACTTGACGGTAGTATGTAGGCATTAAATTTAATTCGAAAGGCTGTTCAATTTTACCAGGATGACTCAAAAGTGATAGGTGCCATTAATCTCAAATAATGGGAGAAACGACTTAGATCGTACTTTTGTTTAGTTCGCAATTTTACTCACAGAAAAATATCTGAGCATAAAGACAAGAGCAATTTCGTTTCCATATGCAGCATGCAATGTGGAAAAGGTCAGTAACCGCGAGCATGTATGGTACTCTCAATTTATTATCCTGAACACGGGAAAAATGAAAGAGTGAACCTGGTTTGTCTCATGGCAGGGGTAAATTAACAAAATTGAAATAAAAGCCGCTGTATTCCGATGTGTATGGCTGCATTTTGCAAGGACGGCAGACACGCAAGCCTGGCAACTGAATAAAAAGAACAAAACCTGAAAGAATATCCTACGCGTAAAACACAGACAACATTATTAATTTAATGCGTGTCACGTGAATGGCTTTCTTGCTCGGCGTTTGCAATTAAAAACTGCCATTCGAGGTTCGCGCGTACATTGTGATACGTCTCGTCGATGTTGAAGCACAATTTAAGCTCAAGAGGAAGCATTACATGGGAAGACATTGTGTTGTCAGTTGACCCTGGTCACGTGGGCTGACCTCCCGGTGCAAACTGCCGCGCCCTCCCTCCGTGTGAGGAGAGCAGCTGACGCCGAGCAGTTCACCTCGCCTTGCGTGCAGGCGATCCCGCTCCCCTCGCTTCAACCTCCCTTTGCTCCCCTCTATCCTTCGCCCCTGCAGCCTCTGCAGCCCCAGCCATTGCCGCCTTCGCCCTTGCTGCCCTCGCCATTGCCGCCCCTCCACTGCCGCCCCTCCATTGCCGCTCCTTCTCTTGCCGCCCACGTCATTCCCTCCCCCGCCATTTCCTCCCCCACCCTTGCCATCCCCGCCATTGCCTCACCGTTCCACCTTCCCACTGCCCCCGTCTCTCACCTGCTCCACTTCTCCCACAATTTCCACTACGCCTGCCGCCCTCGTCTTCCCACCGTCTTCCCGTCGCTGCCGTAAAGACGCATTCCCGCCCCTGCCGCCTCCCGAACCCCGGCTGCTCCCGTCACTGGGATTTGGCCCACGCCTTTCGTGTGCCCTACCGATCCCACCGCCCACTTCCCCGTTTTCCTGACATCGGGTTCGTCATCATCTTCCAATCGTTCCTCAACTTCCCAACGTCGTCACTCTCACCGTCTCCCTCGCCCCTCGCCGTTGCCCTCGCTGTCACCCTTCCCATCAACTACATTCTCGCCGCCCCTGCCGCCACAGTGCCCGTTGCCTTCCTTTCGGTCATCATACCATCGTCCCTAATGCCTTCACTTCGGCGTCACTACCGCTCCATGCCTCTCCGACCGCCTTCACCCCAACCATTGTGGCCTTTCCTCACTTTCTTGGCGCCTTCGGAGGTATTTGTTTGCCGGCGTCGTCTTCGTTGTTTCTACTACCCCTGTCTCAACTCTTTCTAATCACTCCCTTGTCTACATGTCCACCTCTTTTACCTGGCGTTGTCGCCCCCGCAGTCCCCGCTGCTCTCACATTCTCTGTCCCCATCCCGTACATCGTCACTCGGGCCTCTCGCCCCGGGCATGGAGAGTTCCCTGCCCAGCGTCAGGGGATAACGACTTTTCCAATGGCCTCACACATTCTCGTTATCGCGTACTTGGGAAGTGCTCCATACCAAGTGCTGAAGGTGCATCGGTGGTCGTAAAGGTAGGTGGTCTTCAACAATACCTATATCATGGGACGTCGTTGTGACGTCAGAGGCGAATATTCTCGAAATGTAGCGGACATGGGCATATTCGCGCAGTACCATAAAGCTCTGAAAAGACGTCATTCTTCTTTCATAACGATTATAGTACGCTTCACACATTGAGGGCCCCTTAAGTACTTGCAGGAAATATCACATCAATTCACTGTACATCAATACATACGATGCATCTATAATCTGTGGTGCTGCCATTTGAAAATGAAATATAACTGTTACTGCATTCAAATTGTTACTATTAACGAAATTTCAAAAGTCAGAACTAAAATTTGTACATAAAATATCAATTGTTTAGTAGAAAACTGTTTGGTTTTCAAACTTCCTGACCATCTAATTAATGAATGAATCTCCTTCATGAAATCAATTGTTTCTCAAAATGAAAAAGTATATTAAATTCAGTTGAAACTACGAATTACTACTCTAGGGAGACAGCAATATGATTTCGATAAATATTTACGATCCTATACAATTTCAGTTGTTTACCCCTTACTTTGCGTTAGAAACCGGGAAGCAGAGAAAACTATATTATTATATACTGACGTGCTGTATATACTACATTCTCATAAAAGAGTACACAAGTGAACGATACGTGAATGAAGCACTAACATCATCAATGTATGTACTGAAAGGAAGGTGTTGTCAGAGATCGTGTTTATTCACTTGGTGTTCTGTTCCGCACAGCAAGTTGAATAGCCCCTGGCTTTCATGGGGTGCCTGGCAATTTCTCATGCTAATCGGAGTAAGAGTCGGTGAAGTTCTATTCAAATCTCGACACACAAGTGAACTTGGGATTGATTAACCAACAACACTTTTAAACTGTGTAGTTGCAATACACCATCTTATTCACTAGGATGCTTTTCACCGTCTACATACTAACGTTGGCAAGGTTCTGATAGTACTAATTCTCACAATACGATTTTAACGTTGAAACTCTTCATGAGAAAAATCTCCATGAGTTATTCCTAAGAGAGGAAGACTTGAATACTAACCCTCAACCGACGAATGTTAATATCCCCATTGTATGACAAGTGAAGATAGAAGTCGAGAGATTCCATGGAGAAATCACTATTGGCACATTACTTCAAATAAAAACGCTTTGAAAATACAAGTAGTAGACCACAATATCGAATTTGTTTCATCCATTTAGCTTCGACGATGATGCGATTCGTTTTGTTTTACTTGTTGAAGACCATGCTCCCTTACTGTACATTCAGTTCTGCATGAGTACCTTACCGAGTTGAATAAAAGGATGCAATCGATATCTTCAATGTAGGGAAATCCTATGCGTCATCGTCTTGAAATCGAACATACGTACAACTGTCAAGAATTCAATATGTACTCACGTCCAGAGAGTAACCGTAGACATTATTATGAACAATAACTACGAAGCATTGTAAGCTTCATTGAAGCGTCAACTACGAATCATCGACTTCTTTTCAATAATATCTTCTGTTGTGTCAACAGCTGGATGGAATAATTCAATCATTCGCGCAGTATTGAAGAAGATCCACACATAAAGGTGAGTCAAAAAAGGCTCCTTAACGTTTCTTTGAACTCACAACTCAATTAGTCGATAGAAGTGACGCTGCAGAGACAATTAAATTGAAAGCCTCTGAAAGGCATCTCAGGCTTCCTCCCATCCATTGATACTCCAACAATTCTCGAAAATCACAAAATCTACCCTGGTGAACGATCTTGAAATGATGTGGCCACTCAAAAACACAAGACTTCTTGACCTTAAATGATAACTATCCTGGGGCATGGCATTAACATATTTCTTGCGGAAGAGAACCATTGCTTCGTTGACCGGAGTATTAGGTTGATTTACACCCCATCTCCTCGCGCGTTTTCGCGCTACCGACTTCGCAAAGAGATGCGTCAATAACTCACTAAAAGTCGGTGCTTTTTCGCTCGAGCGCGGAGATGAATTGTAGCCCCGCTCTGATCACGTGGTTCTACTCTCTTCCGCGAGGGGGAGCGGCGTAGAACCGCCCACGAGCTCTCCAAATTGCCTTTTCCACTCGGAGCTTATTTCGTGCTTTTCCCTTTCGTGCATCGGTGTTCAGCACAAAACCCCTTTTAGTTTTAGAGAAATGGGATGAACCTGGTGAAATATTAGGGAGATGATCATGCGGTAATTACATGAAAACGATCTTTATGACGATGGCTGCACTCTCAATTATTCCGGACGCAGTTTTAAATAGATTAACTACGAGCGTAGGCAAAATTTATTGTTCTTTGTGAAAGGGGAAAGGAAGTACAGCCATAATTTTCCAACTACTAATTCATTTGATTATTTTAATATAATCAGTACCATGAACTCTTTGCTAATACTAGTTATTTAGATATAATTGAAAAGGTTATTTTTATAAAATTTAAAATGTTTTCCCTCAATTGTTCTACAGTGTAATAGAAATAATGGCAAGGACAGTGAGGTTACCTACACAGGGAATAGAATGACATTTAAGTCAGTGGTGTCCATTCAGCGGAACAATATTTAGTATCTCAGCGGTGACGTAAATAATAATATATAAATTACAAATCCGCAGTATTGATTTCCATTTGAATGTCTTGGAAACGGACATTGGCATGCGCACAGGGGGGAGGGACCTAAAAAAATTGAAATGGGCCCCTTAATAAAATAGTTTACTTCCAAAAATATGTTCAATTCTTTATTTTCCTTTTTTAACCTGATAATTTGAAGAAGATACACATTAATTGAAGAAGAGATCAATAATTGGAATCAATAACAGATAAAACTAATTAATTGCATCTTTAAACTTATACTTTGATTTTCATTGTAGTATGATTTATTTATTTTCTACTAAAAGTGAGGTAAATGTATAAAAAGTAATTAATGGTAAAGGGGACCTAGAGGGGCCCAGTAACGTATTTGGCTACGTCTTGTCTTAGGCTTCGCAGACCCACGAATACGCATCTATTCAACTGTTAGAAGAGCACGCCGTCATACGTAATACCATAAATATAATCCTTTGAGCCGTCCAGTCTGTTGAAGATAGAAACTTACGACAGTAGCTCTTGGCGTTGCGGGTTCATCCAGCAATTAATCGACCAGCAGTAGTCACAGTCGTGCCGCTTGGACACCAGTAGCAAACGCTGCTCCTTCCACCCTCACAACTGCTGCTTGGGCCGGCCTACACAGCTCTCGGCGACTGTCCCTACCTCCGCTACCCTTTCCATTAAGCCCTCTGCTCAAGTCACGCTTCCATCCCTCCCTGCTCTGCCGTCGCCCTAGCCAGCAACTCCCCGCGCCACCCACAAGGTCCCCGCTGCCCTTATATTAATGCCAGCGCCCCTCGTGCTTCTGCCCCCACCTTCCTCGTCCTCGTGTACCCCCCCCCGCCCCCCTCGACCTGGGTCCCTCCACTCGCGCCGCCGCCGCCATTGCCACTGCCTTCGACCTCACTTGAATAGCTTCAACTCTAGATCTTTCTTCTCATTCCCACCATTACTATCTTCGGCCGCTTTCGCTATTCTCACCGTTCACATACGAACTAACCATGTCGCCGATTTATACATTCCATCATCCATCCCTCATCTTATCATCATCCATTCCTTATCTTCATTAATCTGAATACCACCCTCAAACACATTAATCTGTAATACACCCACCCATAAACTCATCATGCTTTCACCTGCACACTTACCAGAACCCTTCTCTAATACACTGCAACATACTAATCTTTCACTGCAACCGCTACCGCTACCTTTATCGCCTATCCAAGCCATCCTTGACGCCTTCTTGCGTCTGTTCCTATCTGTACCTCTTCTTTTACTTCTTCATTTTATATACTTTGTACTTGTTCACTGGTTTTGCTTTCGCTTTGTGCTTCCCTCCATTTCTCGTTTTAACCCTCACCGCCACCTCTTTCACTGTTACCGGCACTACTTCCCTCTGCCACCTGAATCGCTTCCATCGTCTCCAAAACTGTGCGTTCCCTGCAACCTCTGCTGCCATCTGCATTACCGTCACATATTTCGCTCGCATCGTCAACATATTTTCTATCTCTTCTTTTGTCTCCATTCCTACTTCCGTTTCCACCATTATCTTCTTCGGATTCCTTCATTGCTATCAATATTGTTTCTTTCACCGGGTCTGTCACTGGTTTTACTCCCGCTGCCCCATCAATGCTTCCCGTATTGCGCGCGTTGTGTACTGTAACTGCAACTCCCAACTGTAATGCTCACTATTTCTAATCCTACCACAGCGCCCCCACATTTTACCAACGCTACCATTACAGTCTTCGATGCCGACATCACAGACGCTATCACGCCGACCACCCCATGTTCACTATCACCTTTCTCAGCGTTGACTACGTCTACAACCTCTTTCACCCTTCATTATTACCGCCACTGCTAACATTACTAGCACTCCCTCCTCCGTCGTTCCCTCCGCCTCAACCACCACCGCTACCACCGCCGCCATCGCCGCCACTGCCGCCACCGCCGCCACTGCCGCCACTGCCACCACCGCCGCTACCGCCGCCACCGCCGCCACTGCCGCCACCGCCGCCACTGCCGCCACCGCCACCACCGCCGCACCGCCTCCGCCGCCGCCAAAGCCACCGCCGCCGCCAAAGCCACCGCCGCCACAGCCGCGCCTCCGCTTCCACCGCCTTCACCGTCAGCATCGCCTCCACTGCCGCCGCCGCCGCCGCCACCGCCGCCTTCGCCTCCATCGCCACCATCGTCTCCACCACCAAAGCTTTCACTGCCGCCACCACCGTGTGCAACGCCTCCACTGCCTCCACCACAGTCACAGTCCCGTCTTCGCCGGCGCTGCCGCCGCCTCCTTGGCGCGGAACCCCCGCCTACCGCTGTTGCGCCTCGAGCGCGCCCGGCAGGAGGGCCCTTACGGATCCGACACGTTTCCCCGGGCCGCGAGACATTTGTTTGCCCGCACAAAGACGCCGCCACCCGCCCGGTGGCGGCGCGGGCGCGGATACGGGAGCCGGCGCGGCGGCGCGGCGCGGCGCGGCGTGCGTGGCGGAGGCGGCGCGGCGGCTGCGATGGAGGGGGAGGCGGCTGCAATTGTCGAGGAGCTTGTTACGGCGGTCGTGGAGAACTACTTTGTCGCGAGTTGCCCACAGAAATATACTGCAGTGAATAATAGTACCACATCAATAACAGTCTGGTGATGGGATTGTCTACTGTTGCGCTACTGTGTAATTACAATATGCCTTTAGCGCGAATAGTACCATTAAAAGTTCGTTTTACAAAGCAAAGTTTCCAGTATTTGATTTGCACGAAAATTACTTTTCATGGAATTTGAAGCAACTCATTAAAATTGTCCGCCGGTTGGTGTAATGAATGTACTTCGCAATTCTATGTTCAGAATAAATTAAAGCAATACTTGACCAGATAACATTCGCTACAGTATACGTCTGTCAATGAGAGGGAAACAGTATAGCTACATTTTAATAGGATCGAGGCAGAATTGGTAATGGAAAATTGTGTACTGCGAACGACAAGTGTGTGATTGATCGAGAATTGCGCCATTGGTTACAAGGTACCGTGACGTCCGAGATGCGAGCACAGACTAAACAAAGTAAAGAAGGTGGTTTTGGTAGTGATCGGGGTCGCAGATGTGAGAGTAGTAGTGAAGGCGTTTGTGGGAGTCAACAGAGATGGTTATGGGGGAAACAAAAGGGCTAGTTGTGAGTACTTTAATGTGATTTTGGATGCGAAGACGGTGTATTCTTAATAGAAATGTTTGTGGATGTAATTGCCATGGTTGAAGAGAGAATCGTAGTGGTGGTGGTGGTGATTGTGATGGTCATCGAAGTGATTTTACTTCTGGTGGAGGTAGCTGAGTTGATGGATGTTGCAAATAATAATAAAGATAGTTGTGAGCAGACAAAAAGTAATATATGAATTATTTTGGAAAAGATTAACGCAGTGGAGTACGTTTGTCGGGGTAGCTGAAGAGGTAGCCGTAAATACAGACGTTGAGAAAGTAGCACCGGTGTGGATGGTGGAGATAAGGAGGTTGATTTGGTCGTGAACGAGGGGGTGTAATGAAGATATTTACGATGGTGAATTCCTATATTGTCTGGAGGAGAATATTAGAGGCCGACTGCTGTGAAAGGCAGTTTTCGGTGGAGATTTCACCAATCAACCAGGTGAATGGCGGAGCAGTACCCTAACAAACCGGCTACAGACTGTATGCGATCTTTCAGTCCTCATCCTTGATCTTTCATCTCTCCTTACACATACACTTATATGCATTACACTACCACACGTGTCGGCCTTGGAGCTTGTTTGGGGTGAAACGGAGACCCGTTGGTATTACCTTCAGGGAGAAACGCAGTGAAGCCAACGTGAAAGTCGGCGCTGGATCTCACATAAGAACGGGGAAGGAACATTCCACCACCAACACCACGACCAAAACCACTACCACCACCACTACCACCATCACCACCACCACCGTCACCACCACTACCACCACCACCACCACCACCACCACCACAGACACATGCACTACACTTACTGGACTAATGACGAAAGTAGTTCAAGCGCCAGGAAAGAATAAACCTTCACTGTAGAGGTTGATGCGGCGTCTTTCGAGGGGGCTGAGGAGTTCGTTGTGAAGGTGGAGTGGAGGTGAGGGTCCGGCGACCGTTCGCGTGCTGCGCGCGCTGAGTATTAATCTCAGCGTTAAGCAACTCGGCGCGAGAGCGACTCCGCGCTCCGCGAAGGGAAAAAATGCTCTAACAAATGAGCGCAAAGGTATTAGTGCTTCTTCCCCACTTTATCCTCAACTCGTAAACCCTGCGCGTGGAGTGATCCTCTTGTACAGATTACTCTTCTTCCTGAGTGCTCGCCTTTCACTGGAACGTAGTTCTCCGCTCCATTCGTTTCTTATTTTATATCACACGTTTGATGGTCACGAATGTATCCTACTTTTTTTCTTTCTCGATATCTATTGTAATCGCATTTTCTCTTATTCCATTGTATCTTTTAGAATATTTTTCTTAACTGCAAACTTTTATCACAAAACTTATATTTGTGATGCTCATTTCTTTAAACCTTCTTTTTTCTTTTGTTCTTGGCTTTAACAACTGAATCTTAAATTCTTTCAAGAATGTCATGTCTAAATGCAATATGCACTAAATCACGCACGTAAGTCTTTCAGATTCAAGTATTTCTGAATTTCACTCATAATTTAAAACATGTTCCTGTTATGTAAGAAGCACAAACTAGAAAGAAATGTAAGAAACGTAACATTCGTGCCAAGAAACACTTTGTTTCAAACTTACATCCATAAAATATTGGAAACTAAAAATAATTTTTCAATATTGGTAGTTTAAAACAATCCTAGATTCCTTTTGTCCTTTATAGCTCTGGCGTTTTCAACTTGAGACATTAAGTAGCCGAGATTCGAAATATCGTCATTATTTCTGGCCGCTTTCATTCGTAAAAGTAATGGGCCATTCTAAGACATGAGAGCTCCAGGCGGCTTACTCAAGTGGCTCGACATGGCTTTTTCGCGTCCAGATATATGGCTTGTTTCGCAGAGAATGGTGTAAGCTTTTGCACGCGACGTGGAAGAAAAGGAACATCATTTTCAAAAGATAAACGGATGTTTACAGATGATGAATGGACCTACTGGGACCTACGTGTGGAAGAAAGTGGTAAAATCTTACTAAACCTGGTGTTTCAGGAGATATTTACAAATAAATGTTATATTATAACAACTAGTAAAATAACGCTACATTAATGTTTCAACTTTACGTAATTAAGAGAAATAAGAAATCTACATTTAATTCTGAATGCAAATTATTCTATTTCAATTTGTCATAAAATTTTCAGAAGAAAATTACATCACACTTCTCGCTGAGAACATTGTTTTGAATCAAAATATGTGACATTTCCCGCTTTGCTGATTAAAGATCCCGCTTTGCTGATTCTCCCTCCTCTCAATGTGTTCATATCAATACTTCAAATAAAAGATTAGTGGCTAAAGGTCATAGCGATGACATGCATTTTTGGTAGTTTCAGAATTAATTTAGAAGAACAATGTCAGTTTGGAACATACAACGCCCTGAAAAAGTGTAGTCTTTGAAATATTTTCCTCCTAAAACAACTAAAGGTTAAGAAATATGTAGTAATAAGGAAATCTAGAAAACACTCTTATCTTTATTTTAGTATATACTATTGTACCATTATAAACATTATTCGTATTCAGTATTCAACAAAAGGAAATAAGTTCAACAACGTTAAGCATATTTAGGGCATAAATATCAAGGAAACGCATCTTCCCATTTCCAGAAGCAGTCATACGCAGCCAGCAGCAGCAAAACACGTTAATTAGGTTTGCTACCGAAGCGTCTCATTAAGGGGGGCATCTCGACCTACTTCCTGCGTAGTCGCCCTTCTCAGAGGGGGAAAGGGTGGGGTCAGGCAAGGGCAAAGGCAACTGACACGAACAGCTGTGAGGTCACGCACCGCGACGGAGGGTCGCAGCGCAGCACCCCGCCCCTAACGGCACTCGGCGCACCAGCTGCAAGGCAGGGCGCGGGCACCTCATGACCGCCTCCTCCCCCTCTGTCCCAACCTCATGAAAATAATAAAGAAACGCCGGGGAAGTGATTATTTTTTTTAGAAGGCGTGAATTCAGGAACAGCTTAAAATATGTAGAAGAAAATTTAATAATAATAATAATATTTAATAATTATTATTAAATATTATATATCATTACATATTATTGTTAAATAATAATATATTAATTAAATATTAATAATTATTAAATAATAATAATTAATAATAATACTAATTTTATAATTATGACCAATACTAGTGACGCAAAAGGCGAATAATGAAGCCAGAACTGCAAGAAGTACTAAGAACTGCCCAAGATCAGGCATTGAACACATTGCCTTTTTGAGCATACTGACATTGAGCGGTTCTCAAAATACCCGAGGATGATAAATGCCGTAGTTGCGAGAAACAGATGAAAACCATTGATTTTAACACAGTTTCTTCAATTCTAGCAAAATTCGAATATTAAAAGAGCACGAATGGGCCTTTAGTTACCTTCATTGGTAGATTCATGACGTCCTCAGAGTTTCAATCACATACTCCAAGTGGTAGGAACGCTACCAACACCTGTGCCGCCTGTTATATTGAGTACAATATCCTAAAATTAATAAATCAATATTGATGGTTGGATAGCTACAAATAGTTAGGATATTGTTATTCTGAATTTGCAGAAAAATTGTGCCTAATTGTGGATGTTTGTGTGCCTTGCGACCAGAACGTTACGACGTACTGACACGTCATATTTAGACCTCGGAATTTTTTGGCACTAAAAAGTTATGATTAGGCACCTAAAATATGTGACAAAATTATGAAATTAGGCACTATTAGGTATGTAAAGCGACGATTTAGACACTCAAAATAAGTTAAAATAATTCAATAAGGCATTTAAAAACATTTCATTAAAAATTATGTTTCTGACATCAGAAACTGATCACAAAAGGATTAAATTAAGCACGTTTTTTTATTCAGGAAAATCGAGTATTTGTACATTTATGGGAGTGACTAGACGGATATTGTTTTGTTCACATTAGTAGTACAGTATATAATCAAGATTTTCCCCAAATTTTCTAGAGTAAGGCTAATTTGTTAAAATCATTTTGAAAGCTAAAAAGGACCATTCCACTGCCACAGAGGTTATATGAGCAAACTTCAATTTATTCGCATTTTTTATGTTCATTCCTCTGGAACTTCCCCACTCTCCCACACCAAAACTTGAACCTCATAACCCATTTCAGCATATCCAGGATTTTGTATTACAATCACCATTTTCCCTTTAATTTTCCCCCAACGGCTCCCTTAGCAGCATTAATTTTCACTTCGACGCCTTGCACCATGGACACTTGATCTGTCAAAGGTTTTCATTTGCGTTCCTATTTGGCTGTTATTGAGGGCAGGAATGAAAAAAATTGTATTTTACTGGGCTCTATTTTGTAAGCTTCGCGTTTCCGACAGTAGGCTTTTGCCTGACCTGTGACTTTCCTCGCCTGGATTGCGTACATGAAGCGCCGCGGCGGTACACCCTAACCTGCCAACAGCATAGCTGCACCGAGAATGGATGCAATTGCCTAAGAAGTGCGTGCTAAACGGATACGAGCATGAAACATCCTCTTTATATCGACTTGTAGAGCTCCTTATGTTCAGAGATTGTTATTGGGTGAGAGTTTTCGGAGCGTTGTCGATTGCTTATTCGATCAGGGAGTATTCGGATTTGAGTATAACAAAATGAGAAATTTAAATATGAAAATTCTTCAAACAATTACTTGTTTTAGGTAGTTTTAGGCGAAAAATATTGAAATAGATATCAACCACCCTTCTAGTACATTTTAGGCACTATTAGATGCTTTCAGAATATGTATTTTTTCATGATTAGTAAACATTTGCAAATATATTCCACAATCTCCTAAAGAACCTAAATAGATATTTTTCCTAAAATCCGAGGTCTAGTCATTATATAGAAGGCAGAGAAACGCCTGAAAAATAGTTCGGAAATCGAGATCAGCTGGATGAGGGGCATGGAGACACTGGTCATACCAATGGTTATCAATGTTATGGGATTTGTTTCCGGGCAAATTCTACGTAAGAACGTTTACAACTTCTTGGTCATTTAAAAACAGGTGATGAAATATTGTAGAAATGTGATGAAATATTGTAGGAACAAATCCAAACAGATCATACGATATCAGCGAAAAAATTCGATACGGTTATTTGAAAATTTTCAGAAATATCCTGTCTACTTGCTGATGTTGCTGTGCTATGCGCTCAAAATGTCGTATCTGAGACAGAGATCTTCATTAAAGAATTTTGAAATCGAGATCAGCACTATGCGAAGCCGTTTAAATAAATGTATTTTTGTGTTGTTTTATTTCTAGTGGTTTGTGATTAAGGTAATAAAGGTAAGTGATTTATGTGTCATTTTTTTTATTTTTCCAGAAACTTGTAGAAAGATAATAGAATACAAATTATTTATTCAATGTAAAAAATAATACAAATGTTCCAATAATTTAATGTCTGGTAGATGTAACAAAGTAACTGATACAGAAGTTGCTATTCATTCACCGACATAAAACCTAATCAAAGCTTGCATTTTAATAAAAGAAATAAATGTCATTGTGACTTTCACAAACAATTGTATAAGTCCCATGGGTAGACGTTACAAATGAAATGTACACTCCTTCCACTTTAATAATTTATAGCAGAACACAGTTATATTAAGGTGCACAATGATGTGATTCATTGACTAATACTTTTCTAAAACTCATAATATTTTTCATCCATAAAAGGAAGCATATTTAAAAGAGCCTGTTTCTTTTCTGTAGTGTTTGTACCAGAACGCTGCATCTTTTGAAGTTTCTGTATTTATTCAATACTGTGCGTATTTTTATTCTTCCTAACATTGTAACAGAAATTCTATTCTTCCAGATCATTGAATGATTTATTAGTTTTTATTCTTCGTGGACAAGCTGCGTTTATTTAAATACACGAAAGAATCCTGATCTTAAAATATTTTGTATAGTACATGTCAGATTCTGCAGTTTGATCAAAAAGTCTTGTGGTTTCATATCAACCATCTCAAATGGATTCTTTAAGAGTGAAGATCTCACTATGTCTTGTAATTCCTTTGGTACCATAGCTTTGCATACCCTTTTTTCAATACTACCAAAGTCTCTATCACAGGCCACATACTAGGTGTGACCTGTCACAAGAACCTTTATTTCCATTTGATCGAAATAACTCCTCGAAGCCAAAAATAATACATCCATCAATAGCCTGGAATTTTTATTTTGTCCGGTACAGTTATCACAATCTGATTTTTTTTCAATTTATTGATGTTTGATGATGGTACATAGATTAGTTATTTAAAAGCTTTACATGATGTCTTATTAACTAACATACAATTAACTTACAACTAATAGAAATGGGAGAGGGTTCCCATATGGGTCCTCTAAACAGATTCCAATTCAAAGAATTTGATGAGGAATGAGTGATAGGGGTATTTGTTTTTAATTTTGGTCTGATGGATAGGATTTTTGCCGAGTCTGAAAGGCACCAGGGAGGGAATTGAGTTAAGATGGAGTAAAAGTTTGTGGAAAGATAAGTAATGTGCTGTGATAACGGTTCGAGGTTAAATTCCTTGTGGAGTTGGAGGTTGGAAACGAACCATGGAGCTTTGGCTATTGTTCTAAGGAACTGATTCTGAATTACTTGAAGTTTTTTAATGATGGTTTTGGAGGCGTTAGTCATTAGGCAGGCGTACAATAACAGGGGTCCAGTGGCGTAGCCTGAGTTTTGGCTTAGGGTATGTAATTCGAGAAATGAGAAAATAATTTAAAACTTTAATTATAATTTAAATACTTCTCATTCACCAATACCATTTCTGTCACTTTGATAAATTAGAGCACACAAATAATTTGTATGTTTAAAATAAAAACTGATCCAGTAAAAGTAATAATGGCTCACGTACTTCATGTAGTTTACTGGTTGAAAGTTAGAAAAAGTTGACTTATGTTCACAACCTAGCAAAATATAAATGTGTGTCCTCATACTTTAATAAAAAGAGCACTATCAAATCCAATGATTTTCAAAAGTGTTCAAACCCAATAGAAGTGGCATAATTTATAAAATGGAAAACAATGATCTATAATAAAAATATAATAGGAAAGAGAAAATCAGTCAATTTACAGACACGTAATGAAAAGCAGGTGACAGTTGTCCTTTTTGCTGCTTACATCAAGGGTTTCATCCAGTATGGCGGAGACAAACGAGGCTTTAGAAATTTTATTTTTAATTTCATGAGACATTACCGTGCTTACACTTGAAATCCAATGAATCTGAATTTCTGGTGAAATTGCACGAAACACTGGAATTTTCATATCATCCTTGTCAGTTTTATCATATTTCATTATTTCACTTATATATTCCATGAAATTTTCTCTATTTGATGATCCCCTACTTTCATTATGGCTAGAAAATTCAAGCCCTTGTCTTCCAAAAACGCATACAACTCGAATGAAGTGTGACAGAATTTCCCTATTTTCCCTTATACCACCGTTGTATTGCTCAACATAGCCTGTGTTGGCTGTTTAAATAAAATTCTATCCTCTCATATTTTTTACAAATATTTTTAACTGTTTCTCACGTGCTATAATTTGCGCACAAAAATACGACTCCATAATTATGTTTTAGGCACTTTGGATCGCGTGGTGCTCGCCATTCTAGGGCACAGATGTGAATTGCACAGTCACATACCCTTGTGCATTCAACCAGCACAATCCCTAACCTAAATTGGCTACACATATATAGTTGCTAAATGCATTAAAATAAGGTAATAAAACTTTAATAAAACGACAATGTTCATTAATTAACCTTGTTCTCTTACAAACACCGAAGAGAACAATGAAGTTTCGTAAAGTTTCGCTTTTTCGTGGGCACCACGGTACGCACCGTGGATGTAACGGGTCACGGTACATCTGATTCACAGCGCAGGCTAGGCCAAGGAGGTTATAATACAGTTTATGTATTATAACATCCTTGGGCTAGGCGGCATTTCAGAATGATTCGTTCATCCTTGTGAAGAATCGAGTTCTCAATGGCGCAATGTTTGAAATGAAATATTTTGTAGTAGAAAAAGAAAAAAACAAATTGACAATTTACAATCATTTTAAAATAAAATAGCTGATATTGTCAGGGTATGTAACACATCTCCCACATCCATGGACGCTACGTCCCTGCAGAGGTCTCATGACAGTTTTGTGTATTAATATAGCGGAATTGAATGGTATGGAACTATTTCTGTGAATTAATGTTTTTAGCTGCGGTAATTTTATTTTGGCTTGAGTTATTATGTCATCTACACATAGATTAGTTTGGTTTCTAATTGAAGTTTTCAGTTTAGTTTGGTGTCTAATTGAAGTCCGAGATATTTAATCGGTTTGTTGGGGAGTAGCCATTCCATTGTGTTGTTGTTCAGTGTCATAGGACTGGATGGAGTGTAAGGTCTTAGTGTAAAAATCTTGGCGGAGGTTTTACTTGGGTTTAGCTGGATCTTGCGTTTGGTAGCCCAACTATCTAACATGGGAAGGTACAATTGTATTGTGTTTCTAATTAGATTCATAGACGAACATTCTGATATGTTTATCTTAAAATCAAAATTCCTTTAGTAGATAAGAAAAGTAGGAAATGCTCTTGCACAAACGGGGTAAAATTATAATTTTTAAATGGATATAGCTTTCTACCATACAGTAAACCTTTAATGTACCAGAATAATAATAATATTAATAATAATATTATTATTATTAATAATAATAATATTAATAATAATATTATTATTAATCCATCCAAAATATTATTATTATTATTATTATTATTACCATCCAAAAAATGTCATCGAGAACAACAGATATAAGCTATACTGGGACCGAAGCATACTAACCGACAGAACAGTCCATCATTTAACAGGCCGGATGTCATTCTTTGGGATACATCTAAAAGAAAAGTATGGCTGATAGACATAGCAGTTGTAGATACCAGCAACCTCGAAACAACACACAAAAATAAAATTCTGAAATACAGAGAACTAGCACAAATTGTAAAGGAACAGTGGCATGTATTGGACATGGAGATTGTACCAATCGTCCTCTCAGCAAATGGTGTGATACCTACCGTCCTGAAGCACTCTCTGAATAAACTGGGGATCGAGACGAACATCACCATCAATCTACAGAAAGCTGTGATCCTGAGCACGTGTTCTTTAGTCAGAAGATTTATGAGTTTCTAAAAAATTTGTGTTAAAGAACTATTTACTTTTAATTTGTAAATTAATTTAAGTGTCAAAATTTATATTTGTAGAATTGTTTACTCCCTGATTAGTTTAATTAAAATTATTGTACTACGGAAGTCATGCTTTGATAGAAATGTCTGTATGACTCCTACAAGTTGTACCAGGAAGCTGTGAAAAATAAACGATAATAATATTAATAATAATATTAATAATATTATTATTAATAATATTAATAATAATATTGTTAATAATATTAATAATAATAGTTATTGTTGTTGTTGTGGTAAGTCTCAGATCATAAGGACTGCTCATCCTCTAAGACCTTTAATGAATTTGTCGCGTAACTTTTAATCCAATTGTCGCGTCCAGGCGTAAACATTATTAGGTGACGTTTCACTTTTTGTAAGAAGATGGAGTGTCATATTCACTATATGTTAATAAGCTGTGACTTTTTTCTGCTCATGAAGCGTCAAAAAGTCAATCATTTTCATTTCGCCGGAAATGTCAGAAATCCTCAATGATTTAAGAATACTCCTCAGCGTCCTGATGTTTCTTCGACTAATCATTTATACTTGTTTGTTATTATAATTGTATAATATAGTTTCACTCTGTGTATAATACATTATGTATCGCTGGTTTGCGCTCATCTTCTTGGTAATTCACAAAAACGGTGTTGCACGTGGAGATAAAATAAAATAGAATGAAATTTGCATCGAAGCTATCCGGCCATTTTGCTACAACAACGAGACGCTCTCTTACGGAGTCACTCTATGAATCCTCCAGGTCGTTCTCCTTCAACCCACAAAACACCACTTGTATTTCTCTTTAACGCGCATTTCCACGGTCGTTACCAGTCACATTCCTCACATGAAACACATGCTTGCGCAGCGATCTACAAAAATGCGCGGGATAACGGCCTCCGCGTCAGCGTTAGCGCACGAAACGCGAAACTCTCCTCGTTTTTGCGCGATATCACGCAACATTTTCCAAAACTCGTTCAACGAATATCGCGTTTCAACGCCCCGTAAACGGGAAATTTGTAAACACTAGTTCACAACCCGACCACCAGTCACCGCGCCCGTCGCACGTTAACAAGATCATATAGATTCTTGTTCCGCGCGCAATGATAGGAGTTAACGCTTAAATACGGGCTGGCAAACCCTGCAGTTTCACCGCGAAGACGATCATCTAGCAACCAGTCTGGAAGGATCGTTATCATCAGTCTGTCTTTTCGAACACACGGCAGTTCCTGGGTTCCAGCACCACGGGAGGTCGTCCGCCTGACACAAACGAGTCGAAAATCCTACATCACGCCTTCTTGCCTGGAGCACGCCTACCAATAAGTGGCTTTGCGGAGGACGTTAATGAAAAGCGGTAGCACGGAGGCGGGCGGCACAGTGGTTTACATAAATGGAAAGTGTCAATAATTCAATTACTTTAACAACGTGTTTTTCTAATAAGGCTTCACAGTGAATTAAGGCATTTTAAAATTTGAATGGGACGACAAAAATTCATACTAGCGTATGTATTATGATGATTATAGAAATAATACAATTCACTACATTTGAATTAAATGATGTTTTCGAATCGGATCGCTGAAGTAAAATAATATTTAAACATTCCGGTGAACCTTACAAAGTGCTGTATTTTTTAAAGAGCTGACATAGTATTGGAGTTCAGAAACATCGCGGGACCTAATTCGCCGCGTATAGAAGAATTTTTCTTTGCTCCACAGTCCGCTGTACAGTAACCGGCGTGTAAACGTCAAGAGTCAGCGCAAAAAATATTTTCGAGGGCAGTGCGCTGTCCTATCTCACTTGCTTTTAACTTTTGAGACAGGATGATAGACAGCGGATGTACAGTACACTCAAATGTCGATGCATTTGAGTGTACTGTACATCCGGCAAAGTTTCGGCAAAGTTCTCTCCAATTTATGCTAAGCTGAGCTGAGACAGCTTATCTCATAATGGTGACTTTCCTATATCTACTTTCTTCTTTATCATCATCCTTAATTGTTTTGCTCTCTTATTTTTAGTTTCTGCGTGCGGCGTAATTTTGCTTACCATCGCACTGTTACCTTTGACGTTTCTGGGGATTGGAATCCTCCATCTAAGCGCAGAGAGGTTGCTGCCGTAGCCGATTTCGGTACTCGACCAAAACATAAATCAATAAATATACACTGAACGTAGCATAAAAGACGTAATGACGTACTTCAATTATTCCCGCTTTTTTCATCCTGAACCACTGTGTAGCGCGGTTCGCTTGGTGAAGAGAGCCGAGGCGACAGTTGCCGGTCGGCGTCACGGGCATCGCGCGTCGCTTGTCTTGGCGCTTTAATCCGCGGGCCGACGCAGAAAATTGAATTAATAATTGCTGGTAGAGTGGCCATCGGAGGTAATTTCTCCGCCCTGAACTCGCCGTGATTACCGCGCGTAATCTGCAGCCGCTGCCGCCGCCAACGCCTCTGGCATCAAGGGACGGAGGAAGCAGGCGGCTTTGACGAGGCGTCGTTGGAGATGGAGAAAGACGATGATAGCGGCGCTGGAGGCCCCAAATGATGGCAACGATGCAACTCGAGGCAATCTTGCCCGAAATTTTGTAACAAGTTCCTCTAAGAGGGCAGTAAACGATAAAATGTTTTCATGATACATTCCAATGCTCAGTTTGAAAATATATACCGTCCCAAGATAGAACCATCATGTGCCATCTTGCGTTCTTTCTGCAACTGATGGTTTGGTTAAGGTTGCTCAGGTAAAGCACAAATAATGTAATGCAGTCATAAACGTTCTCAGTCCTTTGTTTTCGTGTCCTACATCGAATACAGGTGGTTTGGTATTATGTCAATAGGGGAGACCTGGGCTGATTGACTCAAGGGTCTAGTTGGCAGTCGGATTCCTACAATGGCTGGCACCGTGGTTTCCATAAGTCCTAGCTTTGTGTCATGTGTCCTATGCGACCCAATGAACTTCCACAGAATTCTCAATACGATCAGTGCAAAGACATTGAAACCGCGATCTCAAATGTGGTTTAGGTCTCGGAAAGTAATATTTTCGGAGCTGAATGATTTTATTCCGTAACATTGAGGGAGGGGTGAGTGAGTGTTCCTCACACTTTTTCCGTTTAAAAACCTTCAACCAAGCTCTTGATTTTAATGTATCAGTATTTTCGTTTTGAGTTTTTTTGTTATCACTATGGTCATTTTAAAACAAAAATTATGTTCGGAGCTGTTTGACACTCTTTACTTGGGGTTGGTTGACACAGATTTGATTTTATTTATTATTTTTTTATTTTATTTTATTATATTTATAAGTGACCTGCACAGTGCCTTGCACAGTGCCAACCAGTCCAATTCTCTGCCTGCCAATAACTGACATTAAATAAAAATATTTTCTGATGTTTGAACTGAAACCAGGAGAAAACACCAGTACTGGTCTTTTCACAAAAATTTTCTCAAAATTCTTCGGCAATAGCACTAAACTTGTTAGGAGCTTCAGTATACCTCTTTAAAAATTGCCAATTTGTCAAAAATTGCCCATTTTAATTTGTTCCATACTTTATTAATTTATTACTAAACCCCAATTTCACTCCACTAGCGATCACTAGAAAATTGGAAAATTTGGATAATGGTCAGATACATGTCTTGGTAATGGACACTGAAGATTCTACCTCGGGATAGTTTCTGAGACCAAAAATGTCGAAAGAAGTACATTTAATTTTAAAATATTGCAATGCCAATATTAATAAAATGTTTTCAGTTTATTCTTTAAAAATAAAATAAGGAAAAATAAATAAGTTATTTTTCTAATCCTTCTTACTAGAAGGTATCAGCTCCACGTTTAGAAAGCTTGAAGCAAGTGGAAAGTTTTCAATTCTTATTTTTTAAATTATGGGCTTGGAAGTGTCCACTGTTAATGCCGTTATCCCACTAACTCCCATTTTGAAACATTAACATTCAGTGACATTTCTAACATATTTTCAAAAGCAGAAAGATGTCTTTTCAAAAAGTACCAAGCTTTTTATGGTGTTCCTTGTTACGTGCTGTGCTCAAGGCCCGTGTTTCGTCCCACTTCACGGCAACGTAGTGGGCTCACTGAGATCTATCATCGCATGTGAAATGACACAAGCCAGCAGCACATGAGTACGACAACAGAATTTGGGTAGTTAAAAAGTTAATTATTTATTTTTTGTCACTTTTTAAATGTTTCTGTAGGTGAAACCTCCAACTTTGCCTTGATCATTTAATGCAAATTTAAGTACACTTTGGCGTGAAACTTGAAATAAATGATGTTACCTTTTTAATATACTAAAAAAAGACAAGAATTTTTATTAAAAAGAAATATACGTGTAAGAGTAATTAAATGAAAAAGACTGATTTAAAGATTGATTTTTAAATAATT